>SEYY01004995.1:0-10000 GCA_009176605.1 Armadillidium nasatum | reverse complement strand
CTTTATTCAAGCAATTTATTTGCAGATATATATATATATATATATAATATATATATATATATATATATATATATATATATATATATATAATATATATATATATATATATATATATATATATATATTTTACAGAACGCCACCACTCACGGGCAGAGCCCTTTTCAAGGAGGGGGCACACACACACATGCACAAAGCTCATTCAAACACACACACACACCTAACGCACAGCCCTCAGGTGGGCGCAGACGGAAGCCTTGAAGAGTGGAAGATTAAATACAGGAGGAAAAATAAATGATGGTAGAGAGTTCCACAAAATAGAGGTGGCTGGAAAGAAGGAGGTACCACAACGGGCTAGCCTGGGATTTCCTACGTCCACACAAAATTGGTGCGAAAGCAGGGCACCCCTTGGGCAACGAGGACGACGCAACCGTGGAGGAATGCGAGAGGCATATTCCCTCGAGAACCTGCCACTGTAGTACCTGTAGAAAAGAGATAGCGCGCCAACGTCACGTCGCAGAGACAGAGGGTCAAGTGAGTTTGAAAGTAGGGGACAGTTTATTAATCTCTTAGCTTTTGACTCAACCCTATCCAGAGAGAGAGGAGCCGGAGCCCCCCCAAATGTGAGAACAGTACTCCATACAAGGACGAATAAGACCATTATATATTTGGAGTAACTGCTCAGAAGAAAAAAATTCTCGCAATCTGAACAGGACTCCCAGCTTCTTAGAGGCCGCTTTAGCAACCATTGTAATATGTGGTTGCAAGACAGTTTGTTGTTTATGTTTAGACCAAGAATGTTAATGTTATTTACAGGTGAGACGGGAGAGCCATCGAAGAGGATAGGAAAGTTAGGAGGTGTTTTTGAGAGGGAGATGTGAAGAAGTTGAGTTTGTAAAGAGTTGAATTTTACAAGGTTGCTATGACCCCACCGGGAAATCCCATCCAGATCAGATATATATATATATATATATATATATATATATATATATATATATATATATATATATATATATATATATATATATATATATATATATATATATATATATATATATATATATATATATATATATATATATATATATATATATATATATATATCTATATATATATATATATATATATATATATATATATATATATATATATATATATATATATATATATATATATATATATATATATATATATATATATATATATATATTGTACTTATTGACACCACTGTTTTTTTCAATTGAACTTTAGGAACTGTTTTTCGTGACTCAAATACATTCAATATATATGCATGCCTGCTTTCGTATCCAATTCTAACCTCCGACGCTTGCGTTATTAAATGTGCAGCACGTTCTACTTACTGATTGCGACATGAAAAGAGAATGTTATTAAGGGGTTCATATTTCAGTTTCAGAAGATCGTTATTTCCAATATCCTTTAGAAGGGGTGGTTCTGTAACATTTTCTTTGCTCAAGTAAATAATATTTGGATAGTCATTTGTATCAAAGTTTGTTTGAGGTAGTTCAAAATTTTTTGCATTCATACTTGCTTTATAAATCGTTGAATAACTAGCTCTATGATCTCTCTTCGTGTGTCCGTCAGCATGGCTAGTAATATTCACAAAGTAAGAGTTGTTTCTGAGGACGCGTTGCATAATGACAGGATATTTGTTTTCTAATCTGTTAAGCAAGGATACCAAATACCAGAAATTTGATGCTCCATCAGTCTCTTTTGGGTGAGATTTTTTCCAGAACCACCCTGGTGCATAAACCTTCATTATTATGTCTACTAGATCTCGATGGGTTTGGCATGGAACTTCTGTTAACACAAATAACCTTAAAATTCTGTTTACTAATGTAAGCAACCTCGCATGATAAATGGACCCTGCTGATTTCTTTCCCAATGATGATGAAATATGTCCTGATGTTATGCTTCTACACATTTCATGTAAATATTTTTGGTTTGTGATAAATTGCTATGCAGTATTTTCAGGAACTTCTTGAAGGTTGTAACGTAAATGCACAAACTCCACAATTTCCAATTTATTCAAATCTTCTTGAATTTTTCTTCCAATGATCTCTTCAGAGGTTTTGGGCTAGTTGTTTTACAAGCAATTGACTTAAATACATGTCGGAATGACAGTTCATTTGCATGTAAGAGGAAAATTAACCATTGCAATGACCTCTCCAGATATATTTCTGTTAACGTATATATATATTTATATATATATATATATATATATATATATATATATATATATATATATATATATATATATATATATATATATATATATATATATATATATATATATATATATATATATATATATATATATATATATATATATATATATATATATATATATATATATATATATATATATATATATATATATATATATAATATATATATATATATATATATATATATATATATATATATATATATATATATATATATATATATATATAATTCTGTGAAAAAAATGCTTCATGTTTTTAAAGTAAATAAATTAATTTTTGAATGCATACCTGCACTTATTCAACACGAATAGCCGAAGATATTTCAGTGCTGTCATATAAAATTGAATTGGAAAAAAACAAAGAAAATGGAAAACAGAATACAAAGATATTGGATACTTTAATAATTTGAAAATTTTATTCCTATAATTAAGGATTTTATTTTTTCCGGATATCCAGCCAGATAGTGTTAATATCTGTCCTGATTGCCGGATGTTGAAAAGAGGCCATATATATATATATATATATATATATATATATATATATATATATATATATATATATATATATATATATATATATATATATATATATATATATATATATATATTATATAATATACATATATATATATATATATATATATATATATATATATATATATATATATATATATTATATATATATATATATATATATATATATATATATATATATATATATATATATAATATATATATATATATATATATATATATATATATATATATATATATATATATATATATATATATATATATATATATATATATATATATATATATATATATATATATATATATATTGTCGTGGAATCACGACACAATAGTGATTGACAACAAATAAATATTTTAATGAGTGATGTATTTTAAAAATGCGGCGAGGATGGGTAAAACTTCGGCAATATATAAAAGTTTATTTCCAGTACAGTCCCAAAATTGGTTGCCTAGAACAACAAATAATTAAATTACTTTTAAAGAAGCAAAACTAACAATCAATATAGCAATAATAATAATAATAATAATAATAATAATAATAATAATAATAATAATAATAATAATAATAATAATCATAATAACCATAATAATCATAATCATAACAGTTTTTAATCATAACAATAAATCATAATCTTTTAGAAAATAAGTTACTTTACAATGAAACTTAACATGACAGTAAGAAATTGTTAACTTGAGTAAGCTTTAAACAATATTATTTTAGTACATTTCGAGTAAAATGATGGATTGGTAATTTGAATGAACATGATACAATGATAGCATTTAAGTTTTCAGCACACTAATATACTATTTACATAAGTTATGTCTCAACTCACCTCTTAAAGAGACAACCAACATTAAAACTGTTTACGTACAAAGATGGACGTTTATCGGGAATAGTTTTGGCAACACGACCTATGAACAATAACATTCGATAATTATCTTAATAATGACTAATGACCAATGACTATAATAATAAAAATAATAATAATAATAATAATAATAATAATAATAATAATAATAATAATAATAATAATAATATACATTAATGCACTTTAATCGATCAATTAAACTTAGGTTTTAACATTAACTTTTCTTTCTGCTAGAACATTGACAAATATTTACGCTTATGAACTAAAAATATACAGTTAAAATAAATACTTTAACACACCTTTACTACAATTTTGAATAAACCGAAGTAGAGTAAATTTCTTTAAACAACTTGCAGATATCTTTAAGACCAACCTTTCGAATCGAGACGAACAGGAAAATGATTAAATAAATCCTAATCTTAAATAACAAAGAATCGTGTTGCCAGAACACTGAGTAAATTCAACCCATCACATTTCCCCCCACCAAGTTCCAAAGGAACTTACTTTATTATTAACATAAATCAGCAATAAGAAAATATTATAATAAACTAAAAAAAAAAATACATTAAGACAATAATTTTTTACATATACGGTTCCTCAGTTAAGTTTTCTTTGTATCCTTCCTCTTCTTTCTTCCTCTCTTATACTCCAGTATTCTTTCTTGAACGTTTGAGAAGTATTTCGGTTTACCCATCGATCTTGTAAATGGTTTTCCTGGAGATGGTGTTTTCTTTGATCTAGATTCTCTCAAGGATCGAAGTGTTTTCCGATTCGCCATAAACCGTTCGCTTCGTTCTTCTTTTCTCCAATTCATCCTTCTGGTCTTCCAGATGTCCAATGAAGAATTATGCCACAACTTCTTTTCATTTCTTGATGGAAACCTCACCTCATGCGTGGCCAAATTTCTTGAAAGCTCTTCCATTGAATCTTCCAGCATCGTTGAACTAAACCGAGGTACCAATTCCAGATTCAGAGCTGCTTCTCGGGAACCAATCTCTTCTCCAGTTTCAGACAAAGATGATCTTCTCGATGAGCCCTCAGATTGTTCAAACAAGGGTTGACAATCCTCATTAAAGTCGACGCTCCAAATGTCATCCTCACTGTTTTGCCAAGGAATAATAGGTGACAACCCAGGACTACTGAAGAATACCAATTCACACTGAACGGCAGCATCAACAAGATTTCTGGATTCAAGTTTCCTTTTTGAGTAAGTTTGGGTAGACCTGGACCTCCGTTTGATTAAAGACTTTCTTTCATTAATAATATCTTCAACATCTATTTCCCAGTAAACCAGTCTGTCCAATTGAGGTTCTTTATCTCCATTATTAGTAACGTCATGCTCCTGAAGCTCTTGAGGTTCCTGTACATCTTCTAATCTGGTTTCCTGTGTCCTGAAATAATTCTTCAAATATTCCGGAGGATAATGCCAAATTTTCAAGTGCTGGTGATGGACTCTCCAAGTTTGAATCTTCCCAGGAGAAGGACTAGATATTTCATAAGTTACATCATTGCCGAAAACCTTTGTGATGATATAAGGGCCTGTATACCTTTCTGTAAACTTCCGAATGTTGGTCTTATCTTGCGTTATTACTTTTCTTGCCACAGCTTGATTTAATTTAAAAGGTCTGAAGTTAGGGTGACCTTCTTTCCAAGTTAACTTATGTTCATCAGATAGAGGTACTCTTGATCTTCGTTTGTGAGACTCTTCCATTAACTTTTGAGCTGGTGTTTTTCCTGTTTGAGAATGTACCGTGTTGTTGTAAATCAATTTAACTTTTGGCAATTGAATGTCCCACTCTCCGCCGTGTGATAATATCAACCTTAACAACTCTCCGATCGTTCTGTTTACTCTTTCAACAGCCCCATTACTGGATGGTTTGTAGGGACTTGATGTCGTATGCTTAATACCATATCGTAGCAATACCTCAGGAAACCGTAGCTGGAACTCGCTTCCATTATCTGTTAAAACTGTTTCAGGTAACCAAATCATCGATGGTAAGAAAAGCTCTTCAAAAATCCTAGCGATGGTACTTGACTTCTTGTCCTTAAGAGGTTCCATGAAAACCCATTTGCTGAAATGATCTACAGCCACCAGACAACCGATGTGTCCTCTGCTAGTTCTTGGAAAATTGACACAATCCATAGAAACCAGTTGAAAAGGAAAGGTCGTTTCTATCCTTAAAGTAGGTGGTGTTTCGGTCTGATGACTTATCTTGAATTTCTGGCAGATATCACAAGTTATGCACACATCATTTGTCACTCTATAAATAGCAGGATGCCAGACTAAAGATCCAATAGCATAATGAAGCTTATGTTTCCCAATATGTGCCAACTCTTGGTGGAAAGTCACTGCTAAATGTACCAAAACTTTAAATGGTACAATACCAACCATAGAATCTTCACGTTTACAGTACCAAAGGACATCTTCATTTAACTTGATAAACTTTAAATGCTTTTTAAATTCTCTTACTGTGCTTGCATTCTTATTTTTTCCCAAGAGGTAATTTTTCAATGATCTTAAACTTTTATCACCCTCCTGCACATGTGCTAAGCCATCAATGCTCAAAACTTGATTTCCTAGTTCTTGAATCCTTTGCTCTGTGACAGAATCTTCTTCCTCTAATGTGAATCCCAAGGACCACTCTAAATTCATATCATCCTGTATGCTCTGTACTATTTCTTCCTTACTATAGTCTAATTCTTTTTCTCTGGTTTTTAAATAATTAATACCTACTAAGAGGCAACTTGGTATATCACCATCATTAACAATACCGAATGGAAATTCTTCGTCATTCAAATTCAAATTTACGTAACCTTCTAAAGAAAATGCATGTTGTCCCATCCCAATGATAGTTGCTCTACATTCCATAATTTGATCTTGAAGTTGAAGAGAATTTATTACACTCTTTGTTGCCAAGCATATGGCCGCTCCTGTATCCAGTAATGCACAGAACCTTACATTATCAACTCTCATCCAAGTCCAAGATATATTCTTTAATAGTGAAACGTTCCTTTCTTTATGTCCACAGCTCACAAGATCTTCACTTTCTTTCTCGGGATCATCAAAAAATAAATTTAATTCAAAATCTGGAACATTCTCCTTTGCGTCTTCTACTTTTCTCTCCTTTTCCTTCTCTTCAGGTTTTACTGTCTCTTCCTTAGTGTCAAAATTCTTGTAATAGTCAGGTGACATTGGTTTAATAGGATTATAATGAATGCCAGATATACATTGCAAATGGATTCTGTAAAATTGAAGGTCTTGGATTTTCTTGTTTGCCACATACACTACAGGAGAAATCATACCATAATGTACCCAAATGCGGACACAATAAAGCTGACTTGCTGCCAAGAATATTTCAGTTACAGGAAGAACACCAGGACTTTTCATAGCTTGAATACACTTGATATCCCTCGCTTTTGCCGTTGGCTTATAAACTTTGATGTTGCGTAGAAGTTCTTCCACTAGTTGAATCCTTAATAGATCTTTTGTTGCTGGCAGTGTTATAGACTTTCCCATGGGAATATCACTTAACAGAATCAACAAACTCTCAAATACTGAATCTCCACCTCCACTCACTTCTTTTATCAATTCAAACCCATCAGGTAAGGCATTTACGTTTTCCATGTCAACAGTTTCTTCATCTATGACACCCGCAACTCTGGAGAGTGCGTCAGCTAGAATATTTAACCTGCCTGGACGATATCGTATTTCGAAATTGTACTCAGATATATCTTCAAGAGTTCTTGCTAGTCTGTTGTCAACCATCTGCATATTGTGAAGGAAAATAAGGGGTTTATGATCTGTGTACAAAATGAAGGGTGTTCCCAGCAAAAATGCTCGAAAAGTCTTGATTCCCCATCTCAAACCAACCAATTCTCTCTCGATGGTGGAGTACCTACTTTGGGCCTGAGAAAAACACATAGAAGCAAAAGCGATTATTCTTTCATCTCCTCCTTGATTTTGGGTTAAACAGGCTCCTGACCCGACTCCTGATGCATCAACTGATAGTTCTAATTTATAAGCTCCTTCACTATAGTCAGGGTAAGCCAACTCTATTTCTTTAGCTATTTCTTCCTTTTAATCTTGTAAATGAAATCTCCATTTCTTCGCTCCACTTTAGCTTATCTTTTGAGTTTCCTCCTGTACATCTTGACAAAGGAGCTGAAAGTTCGGAACAATTTGGAATAAATTTTCTTTGGAAATTGACGATGCCTAAGAATTCTCTAAGTTGTCTTCTTGTCACTGGTCGAGGAAATTCAATCACTTTTTTAATGTACTCAGGAGCTTTCCTGAGTCCCTTTCTACTGACAACATGGCCAAGAAACCGCACTTCAGGCTTGAACCACTGGCATTTCATGGGTTTAATCTTTATCCCTGCTCTTTCAAGAGTTCCAAGGACCTTCTTCATTAACTTTAGGTGAGAGTCAAAATCTGAATCCATCATTAGTAAATCGTCAATATAAATAATTACTTTATTTCTTGAAAATTCCTTTAAAATTTCTTGCATGCCTCTTTGGAAAGCTGCCGGGGCATTAACTAAGCCAAAACATAACTTCCTAAATTGGTAGTGTCCCTGTGAGGTTGAGAAAGCGGTGTATGGTCTACTATCCTTTTCTAAATCCAACTGGTAATAACTCTTTACCATATCCAAACAAGAGAAGAAATTTTTTCCGTGCAAACTGAAAACTGTGTCCGTTAGGTTAGGAATTGGGAATTTCTGGGGTATGGTAACTCGATTTAATCTACGGTAGTCAAGGCACATTCTTAAACTACCGTCCTTCTTTCGAACTGGTACAATGGGTGAATTCCAAGGTGATATGCTTGGCTCAATTATATCCTTGAGTAGAAGTTCCTCGCACTGTCCTTCAATTTCCCTAGCAATTATCTCTGAAAATCGTCTGGTCTTTTGACATATGGGCGTATCATCGAACAACTCTATTCTGTGTGGTGTCATTGAGGCATTTCCCATATCAAAATCCCCCTTACTAAGAACCCCCCTGACAGAGTAAACCATTTCAACTACTTCATCCTTCTGTTGTAGAGTAAGGTCGTCTCCAAGATCCAACATTGATCTAATCTTCTCTTTGTCCACTCATTATTCTCATGATCTTCTCCATAGGCAGCAAAAATCTCCAAGCTTTCGTTACATTCCAAAATGTTCACTACCATTGCCAAATTACCCACCTCTTGGTCAGCTACCACCTTAACAGCACTTTCTGACATCTCTGCCACATTGACAGCTAACACTTGTATCTCTCTTTTATCCACGTAACCTGGAAAGAAATTAACATTTTCTACATTTGGTTCAAAAAATAATTCATACTCTGTCTTCGTGTCACAAATGTTGCAGAATTCCATTTCCTTCAGTAACTGTGAATGTGCAGTATGCAATTTTACCTTTTCTATTAAACTGGGTTTAAAAATCCCTTTCTCACAAGTCAAGCATGGTACTCCACGAAAAAATCTGGTACATGACTTTCCTTCGGAACCCAAATAAATGCATACCATTGAACCATCATTGTAAACGCGTGTTATTCTTTCTTTTGCTAAATCTATCTTTAATTTATTTTGACGACAAAAGTTCCCACCTAAAATAATAGGGTGCTCGCAGTTACCCAAAACATGGAAAACAGATTCCTCGAAACTTATGCCATGGATCCTTAAAGGCAACACAACATTTCCCAGAGTCTTTAAAATGTTTGCAGAGCCTGCACCTTTAATATACACTGCACTCAAAAAATCGTGCTCTATTCCTAATGATTGAAGCACCTCTTCAGAAACAAACCATATTCTGCTCCAGAATCCAAAATTGCTTTAAATATTTTCCCATTTATCTCCACATCAATGTACAACAATTCCATTGGTCTTAGCACATGACCTTTAAATGGCTTAGAAGAAACTAAAACTGTTGACCTGTCACTTATGTACACATGATCCCGATTCACTTGTTTATCATTGTCTTTATTTTCATTAATATCACAATTACTTTGTGAGGCATTTCCAATTTTACTCTCATTTTCCTTTCCATTTCCCATGTTTACATTCTCTAAATGCAAATCTGTTACATTTCCATATTCTTTATCGTTATCTTGGTCTAGTTTAAAAGTAACCTTTCGAGATCTTTCTTTTCTTTTCTCCTTTGGTTTTTCATAGGGGGTAACTAATTGCTCCGTGTTCCCCCCTCGTAACTCGGAGCGTTTACATTTAATGCCTGAGCCACGTCAGCAGATTGAGACCTTCCAATCAACCGAAAGTCTCCATGTGAAGCACTAACAACACGTGGCTCTTGATTATAAATACCTTGAAGCTGGCCAACTACTCTCTTAACAATATCTTCAGACACTTTGCCAAACA
>SEYY01004994.1:0-5000 GCA_009176605.1 Armadillidium nasatum | reverse complement strand
CATTCCTGCTGATTTTAATTTCGTTACCTATCTCACCTCTACTTCCACCTCCTCTTTACTAATATTTCTCTCCTGATCCTCGCTAACTACTTCTCCATCATTTTCTACCCCTCCCCCATTACTAATCTCTATCCTTTCGTTCAACAATTCACTAAAATACATTTTCCATCTTTCTCCAACATCCTTCTCTCCCTTTAATATTTCTCCATCTTCCCCTTTCATTCCCTCTTCCCTCTCTTCCCCTTCTTTTCTCACCCTATTTACCTCTTTCCAAAACATTTTATTTCTTTCCTTAAAATTTTCTGTTAACTTTCTGGCCCACTCCTCTTCTACTTTTCTTTTTGCCCTCTTGACCTCTCTTTTCACCTCCCTATACTCCTCCCAATAAATATACTATATATATATATATATATATATATATATATATATATATATATATATATATATATATATATATATATATATATATATATATATATATATATATATATATATATATATATATATATATATATATTGTAACTCTCAAATCATATTGTAATTGAAGTATATGGTTAAAGCTCGTTCCAAATTTCGAGACTAAGTCGGGGCTTAGCCGTTAGTTTAACCTGGGCTTAACCGAAGCTTAGACGTATCTTAGCCAAGGCTTAACCGGTGATGGAGGGATTAATGTACCCAAAATATGAGTCTGATAAGAATTACGTCCTCGCGGATGACGGGGAGTAGTTGATGCTGTGCCAAAGAATTTTTTGAGAAGACACAAAAGAAAACCTCTTGAATGAAATTTCCTCATTGTCTGCAAAAAAAAAAAATAATATAATAATAATAATAAATAATAATAATAATAATAATAATAATAATAATAATAATAATAATAATAATAATAATAATAATAATAATAATAATAATAATAATAATAATAATAATAAATAATAATAATAATAATAATAATATAATATAATAATAATATATAATAATAATAATAATAATAATAATAATAATAATAATAATAATAATAATAATAATAATAATAATAATAATAACGGCAATTAATATTGAAAATTAATATTCTATAATTAAAATATTAAAAGAAAATTATAATTATGACAATAATAAAGTAATTTTAGTGAGAAATAGGAATAATCAATAATGTTAATAGTAATAATAAAATTATAATAATAATAATAATAATAATAATAATAATAATAATAATAATAATAATAATAATAATAATAATAATAATAATAAGAGATATACTAATAATTAATAATAATAATTAACAATAATAACAAAAATAATAAAATTTCAACTGAAATTTTCAATTAATTATTATTAATTATTATAAATAATAAAAATTAAATATATCTTAATTTTGATATTAATTAATAGTAAAATGATAATTAAATTAATTATTCTAAAAATGGTGATGATAATAATAATATAATAATAATAATAATAATAATAATAATAATAATAATAATAATAATAATAATAATAATAATAATAATAATAATAATAATAATAATAATTATCATAACATTTGGATATTATACAGTAATTTTGCTAACCATCATCCAGTTTAATATCCTTGTTCATTTTCATAGTTGAATACTCTAATTCTTCGTGAGTGTATTGTTTTGTTATTTGGTAGATCCAAATACTCCTAAAATATTTTTAAAAAATTATTTAAATTGTCTTTTATATATAAAAATATGTTTAATACTAAAAAAAATGAATGAAAAGATTGTTAGAGGCTAATTGCCTTTATTCTGTTGAAGTAAAATGGAAATTTTGTTATATTAAAAGAGTGAAAAATGAAGATATCATTTGCAATTGAAAGATATCATATACAATTTAAAAGAGATATCACAGGCAGTTTGAAAGGAGATATCAAATGCAATCGAAAGTAGATATAATAATGGAGTTGAAAGGAAAAATCATATGCAGATGAAATGAAAAATCATATGCAGATGAAATGGAAAATCATATACATTTGAATGAAGAGACATATGCAGTTAACGAAGTTTTATAAAAATTGTAAATTTAAACAATTTCAAGTTAGACTTTTCAGAAGCACGAAATATCAGTATTCAGTTCAGTTAGCGAAGACTTGACGAATATTGATTAGATTAAGATTAATTAATAACCTTCTTGCAAACAGAGAAAAGCTATAAAAATAAATGATGATGAATTAAAGCTTCAGCTTATTGAGAAAGGTGTCGACAATTTGAGATACTTCCAGACTTGTCTACTTGTCTACTTGTCTACTTGTCTATTATTAAATTATAAAGATAGATGTGAGTTACTGGTAAGAAATGAAAACACTTTTGCAAATGCAAACAGAATATCAAATAAACTTGAAGTTGGTCTAGTGACCATTCTGAAGATAAACTTGTTTGCTGCATGTTTTAGCTGAAGCAAAGGAAACTGAAGTGTTAATAAAAAATTTTTAAAAAGGAACAAAAATTGAAGCCATAATAAATTACATTACTAAGAGAAAGACCGAAGCTCAAACGCTTAAATGAAGTATATGTAAGAGGCAGACAAATTTAACAATCTGATTTAAAGGATGAACAGTGGATATCTGCATATATATGAAGTAGACAAATTTAACAATCTGATTTAAAGAAAGAACAGTAGATATCTGCATATATATGAAGTAGACAAATTTAACAATCTGATTTAAAGGATGAACAGTGGATATCTGTATACATATGAAGTAGACAAATTAAACAATCTGATTTAAAGTATGAACAGTGGATATCTGTATATATATGAAGTAGACAAATTAAACAATCTGATTTAAAGGATGAACAGTGATATCTGCATATGTATGAAGTAGACAAATTAAACAATCTGATTTAAAGGATGAACAGTGGATATCTGCATATGTATGAAGTAGACAAATTAAACAATCTGATTTAAAGGATGAACAGTGGATATCTGCATATGTATGAAGTAGACAAATTAAAAAATCTGATTTAAAGGATGAACAGTGGATATCTATAGCAGCTTATTTAGAAATCAGAAAGAAGTGATTAATTTTAATTAATGAAGGGAATAAAATTGAATAACGTATAACTGGAGAACATCAAAATATTCTTCTTAACTCTAAGAACGTTTTCATTAACAAAATATTATTTGTTGAGAGACAAAGAAATAACAAAGATAAAAATATGAATTAAAAAAAATATTAATTGAAATAATAATAACAAAAATAATAATTTAAATATGTAAATTAATATTAAAAATTAAAATACTGATAAAATGATGATAATATAATTATTATAATAATAAAACAAAAATAAAAAAGCAATAACAATAATAATAATAATAATAATAATAATAATTGCAAAGGTAATAAATATAATGATAATAATAATAATAATAATAATAATAATAATAATAATAATAATAAATAATAAGAATAATTAAATAATAATAATTATAATAACAATAATAATAATAATATTGATAATAATATCGATAATATTATAAATAATAATAATAACAATAATAATATTAATAATAATAATAATAATAATATAAAATAAAATAAAAAAATAATAATAATAATAATAATAATAAAAATAATAATAATAATAATAATAAATAAATAATAATAATAATAAAATAATAATAATAATAATAATAAATAATATAATAATAATAATAATATAAAATAATAATGATAATAAGTAAATAAATAAATAAATTAATTATTTAATTAATAAATAAATAAAAATTTATAATATAAATTTAATTGTATATATATATATATATATATAATTATATAATATATATATATATATATAATATATATATATATATATATATATATATATATATATATATATATATATTATATATATATATATATAATATAATATATATATATATAATAATATATATATATTAATATATATATATATATATATATAATATATATATATAATATATATATAATAATATATAATATATATAATAATAATATAATAATATAAAATAATTAATAATAATATAATTAGCATTAAGAATTTAAAATATCTTAATAAATAAGATAAATAATTAATAATAAATAATCAATTAATAATAAATAATTTAAAATAATAATATAAAGGGTAATAAATGAATAATAATAATAATAATATTATTTAATATAATAATATATAATAATATATATATATAAATAATATAGTATATATATATATATATATATATTATATATATATAATATATATATATATATATATATATATAGTATATATATATATATATATATATATATATATATATATATATATATATATATTATATATATATATATATATATATAATATATATATATATATATATATATATATATATATATATATATATATATATATATATATATATATATATATATATATATATATATATATATATATATATATATATATATATATATATATCTCTCTTTCATTTTTATATCTGGGCCTCATCACCTCTAAGAGTGGATTGGTCGATGAAATCACAAGGAAATTAGTCAACAAAAGTTCCATTAAAACTTTTATTAGTCTATGAAAATTCATTTTCCTAACACATCAAAAATATATATATATATATATATATATATATATATATATATATATATATATATATATATATATATAATATATATATATATATATATATATATATAATATATATATATATATATAAGGGAGTTACTTATTTACATTAAAGAATATTGAAATTTGATTTTCTTTATGTTTTTAAAACGAATGAATTATTTGTATTGAAAATATTTGAAAAAAGTTGGAAATATAATGAAAAAATAGCTAATTAGGCTGAGTTTAATTATATTATATATATTATATATATATATAATATAATATATATAATATATATATATATATATATATATATATATATATATATATATATATATATATATATATATTATATATATATATATAATATATATATATATTATATATATATATATATATATATAT
>SEYY01004993.1:0-31589 GCA_009176605.1 Armadillidium nasatum | reverse complement strand
CTCAGGGTTCTGTTCTATCCCCAACACTTTTTCTGCTTTTCATAATGACCTTCTCTCCATTACTTCATCACCTTTCCACTCCTATGCTGATGACCCCACCCTTCATTACTCCTTCCAGTTTGGAAAACTTCCCACCCAACAGCAGTTGATAGACTCGAGAAGGGTAACCTTGGATCACCCAACATCTGATCTTTCACGTATTTCCAATTGGGGCAGAGAAAACATGGTTGTTTTTAATGTCTCAAAAACTCAGCTCCTTCACCTCTATATTCTATAAATCTTCCATACAACTGTAATAACTTCTTCGAAAACACACAAATTAAACCTTCAATTATTCTTAACCTTCTTGTTTCTATTTCTCATGATCTCTCTAAACAAGCTTCTAAGAGGTTCCTTGCTATGAGGCGCTTTCATAATTACTTCACGCCGTCCCAGTTGCTTGCTCTCTCTACGGGTGTTGTTCGTTCCTATATGGAGAATGTTTCACACATCTGGGATGATTTCACTCACATAGCTCTCCTTGAGTAGGTAGAGTCTAGGGCTTTTCGTCTGAACAATTTCCCTGCTCTTACTAACTCTCTCCAATCTGTTTCTGCCTGTAGTATTGTTACGTCTCTATTGCTATTACAAAGGACACTGCTCTTCTGAACTCCCTCTTAGCATACTTCCTCCATTGAGAAGAACTCGTGGGACACGTTTTTCTACAAAGTCTCATCTTTTCTCTCTCCAACTCTCAGACAAATGACTTAGCTGTTATGCTCAATTCATACATATTTTCAACTAGTGAAGTCTGGAAAACACTCCCTTTATTTGTTATCCCAACTCATTTTGACTTGCCTACTTTCAAACGCCGTGTATCTGGACATTTCGGCCACCATCAACCAAGATAGTTTTTTTTATCAACTCTGGTGGAATTTGGTAGTCGTCCGACCTTTGCCCACCGGAGGATATATATATATATATATATATATATATATATATATATATATATATATATATATATATATATATATATATATATATATATATATATATATATATATATATATATATATATATATATATATATAGGTTATTAGGTAGGATCTTCCACCAACACTAAATTGAACAGGTAATATTTTCATTGATGGGGATTTTTCCCTTTTTACATAAATATTATATAAGTCACATACGAAAGAATATTTTTCACAATTCATAACTGAGATTCTGTAAAGTTCTTAAGTGTGGCTAGTTATAACATGGAATATACTTTGATCATAATAAAATTAGACGAATTATACGAAATTATTACTATTATTATTATTTAGTTTTCTAGCGAACTTATTTCGACTTATCATAACCTGAACAACCGAAGTTTGCCGTGTGATACAGACCTAACTGATTGATGGAACGTTGCCGTTGGATACAGTCCTACTGCTATGTTACACTATTATATATATATATATATAATATATATATATATATATATATATATATATATATATATATATATATATATATATATATATATATATATATATATATATATATATATATATATATATATATATATATATATATATATATATATATATATATTAGAGGTAGAGACCGGATATCCGCATCCGCATCCGAAACTGCGGATATCCGCATCATTTTTCCAATATCCGCATCCGCATCCGCGATATCCGCATATCCGCATGCGCGGATAGTAAAAAATTACGTATCATGCAATCGATAAAAACTTTCAAAGGCAAAACTTTGTATTGAATGCAGAACCTCTTTCTGAGCGCCATACAGGCGACTACTATCTTGAAACTGTACTTGAAAAGATGCTGACAAAATGGAAGATTTTATTAAATGAAGTGCACTGCGTAGTCAGGGATTCGGGCACAAATATAAAAAAGCACTTTCTCTGGTAAGAGTGAAAAATGTAGATTGCTTTGCACACCAAACTCAGATAGTAGTTAAAAATTCCATTATGAGTCAAAAATGTGTATCCGATTTAATAACCAAATGTAGGTTAATTGCTACTCATTTCAATCACTCCATTGTAGCCCAAAATGAGCTGAAGAAAATACAAACAAGATTAAATGTTCATCCACTTTCTGTCATGCAAGATATTCAAACACGCTGGAATAGTAGTTTTCATATGCTTGAGAGGATGAGCAAAATTAATGAGGGTATTTGCCTTTATGCTTCAAGCAGCACAAAATAAAGCCTCTAATAGCTGACGAAAATGACATTTTAAATAATTGTATTAATATCCTTAAGCCTTTTGAAGAATTAACAAAGACTATAAGTTCAGCTGAATCGTGTTTGTCTGATGTGATACCACTTGTTTCAACATTAAAAGTTGTGTTAACAAATGTTATTAAGTCTAAGGGAGTTTCAAGGATGACTGAAACATTAATGAAGGAGATGAACGACAGATTTGAAAACCTGGAAAATGATGATGCTTATACAATTGCAACCTTTTTAGATCCTAGGTACAAAACAAAATTTTTTAAACCACTTGTTTCTCAGAATGTTAAAATCAAATTAGGATGCTTATGCGATGAGATGATAGAAACAGCTAAAATAACGCCTTTCAAGAAAAAGCAAAAGCTATCAGATACAAAAGAAACAAAATCTGTTAGCTTAAACATTGCTAAATCAATGAAAAATCTTCTAGCTTCCAGCAGAGATGAAGAATCACAGTCAGAAGTGTCAAAGGATACAATATCGATTATTGAAAATTATCTGAAACTCCCACGTTTGGAGGCAGATAAAGACCAACTGGTTTGATGGAGAGATAATTGCAAAAGATTTCCTTTTCTTGCTGAGCTGGCAAGGACTTATTTAGCATGTCCTTCAACTAGTGTTGCTAGTGAGCGTCTTTCCAGTGGAGCAGGCCTCATTTACGACGAAAAGCGAACCAAACTTTCACCTGAAAGAGCCCAAAAGCTTTTATTTCTAAAAAATAACTTACCAATTATTAACTTCAAATGGAATATGTGAAACTGTGAATTGTGAAGGTAATACTGAATTACTGGCTATATATATATATATTATATATATATATATATATATATATATATATATATATATATATTATATATATATATATATATATATATATATAAACTTTTTCGAAATGGGTGGAGGTTGGGGAAAGAGGTTGGTGGGGTGTTCAAGAGTTGGGTCCCCGTCCCACACCCTGGTAACTTAGATTTTGGATATTATATTTAAAATTCCAAGAATTTATGGCAAAAACTCCTAAAAAATTAAACTATCCTCATCCGCATCTGCGGATATCCGCAATTGAATATACGCATCGGCGGATAGTAAAAAATTTCTATCCGTTCCACCTCATATATATATATATATATATATATATATATATATATATATATATATATATATATATATATATATATATATATATATATATATATATATATATAAAGATAGTGACGCAATTGCACCCGTCGACAAAATAAAAATATAAATTTTATACATTTTGTCCTTCTGCACCTTGGTTGCGAGTAAATTGAAAAATTTTGGTTTTCCAGAAAAAAAACTAAAATTTTGCCCTTTTTCCGGCTTTTATTTTTTCTGGAGGAAGATCCTACCTAAGGTCCATATATATATATATATATATATATATATATATATATATATATATATATATATATATATATATATATATATATATATATATATATATATATATATATATATATATATATATATATATATATATATATATATATATATATATATATATATATATATATATATATATATATATATATATATATATATATATATATATATATATATATATATATATATATATTTATATATATATATAATATTTTCTAAGGTGGGCAAAGGCCAGAAGCCTACCAAATTAAACCGGAGTTGGACAAATCTTATCCCGACAGAAGGAGGCCATCATGTCCAGATACACGGCGTTTGAAAATATGCAAGTCAAAGAATGTTGGGAAAACAGATAAAGGGAGTGTGTTCCAGACTTTACCAGTAGAATAAATGCAAGATTCAGAATAGCGGTGAAGTCTTTGGTCAGAGAGTTGGAAAGAGAAAGGATGAGACTGTGTAGAAAGGCGTGTCCCATGAGTTCTTCTCTGTGGAGAAGGTATGCGACGAGAAAGTTCAGAAGAGCAGTGTCCGTTGTAATAGCGATAGTAAAGAGAGAGTGACGCAACAATTCGAAGTGCAGAAAGAGATTGAAGAAAGTTAGTAAGAGGAGGAGAGTTGATGAGATGAAAAGCCCTAGACTCCACCCTCTCAAGGAGGGCTGTATGAGTGCAACCCCCCCAAATGTTCAACGCATACTCCATACAGGGGCGAACAACAATTATATAGTGAACAAGCAACTGGGGTGCCGTAAGGTATTTGTGAAGGCGCCACAGAGCACCCAATCTCTTAGAAGATTGTTTAGAAATAGAAGTAATGTGATCTTTCTAAGAAAGATAACGAGAAATGGATAGGCCAAGAATATTCAGAATAGATGAATGCTTGTGCTGTGTGCTTTCGAAGAAGATATCATAGTTGTGTGGAAGATTGTGTCGAGTGGAGAAATGGAGGAACTGAGCTTTTGAAGCATTGAAAACAACCATGTTTTCTCTGCCCCAATATGAAATACGTGAAAGTTCAGGGGTTAGTTGCTCCAATTCTACCCTTCTCGAGTCTATCAACTGTTGTTGGGTGGGGCTTGTTTTAAACCGGAAGAAGTAATGAAGGGTGGAGTCATCAGCATATTAATGGATAGCATATGAAGTAATAGAGAGAAAGTCATTACTGAAAAGTAGCAAAAGTTTTGGAGATAGGACAAAACTCTGAGGAACACCACTATTAATAGATTTAAAGGAAGAACGGTGGCCGTCTACAACAGCTGCTATAGAATTACCGGAAAGGAAAATTCCGAGAAGATCACAGAGAGAAGGATAGATACCGAAAGAGGGAAGTTTAGAAATCAAAGCTTTGTGCAAGCCAGACTCTATCGAATGCTTTCGATATGTCTAGCGTGACAGCAAAAGAAACCCCGAAGAGCGGAGGACCAAGTGTCAGAGAGAAATGAAAGATCACCAGTAGAGCGTTTCTCGAAAGCCATACTGGCGATCTGAGATAAGATTAGAAGAATTGAGATATTTACAAATCGTTTTTCTTCTTTCTTTTTATTTTTCGTTTTCCTTATTATTATTTTTTCCTTTGTTCATTATTATTTTTCTTTTGTTCATTTTTATTTTTCTTTTGCTTATTATTTTCTTCTTTATTATTATGTCATTCTAATTACCTTAAAAAACATATTCTTCTATAAAGTTGAGACACTTTCCATGAAGTAAAATCGGATATAAATTTGTATTTAAGTATAGAGACCATGTTTACATTTCAGCGACTGCTTCGCAACTGATGAATTTTTACATTGATCAGAGAGAGGAAAACAGTAGTTGAAAATAAAAATAAGCCTAACCGCCAGGTGTGCTTAACCATTAATTATTTTGACAGCTAGATGTTTACCTTAATTAAGGATATTCAGGTCTCCGATCTTTTTTTTAGGCCTACGGTAAGCCTGACGCTCAGGCATTGACCCTGAGGCTAATCAGTTGTTCAACATTTTTTTAATCCTAAGTTAAGCCTAACGCTCAGGTATTTACCCTGAGGCTAATCAGGTGTTCAACCTTTTTTAGGCCTAAGAAAATAAAAATTAAAAATAAATATGATATATAATATATATATATATATATATATATATATATATATATATATATATATATATATATATATATATATATATATATATATATATAGACCAGAGGGCTGTAGGACGCCCAGGATGGGATCCCCATACTCTGAGACGGAGCTCCAAGGTGCCCCGGAATAAAAAAGTAAAAGAGCACACACACACACACTTTCTCTCAGGACCCGTTTCATCATAAGGAGACATCACCCTCCCTCTGGAGTTCGCATCAACGCAGATACATGTATATTACCACATCATATCCTATAGCCCCGCACCCCTCACAGGGAACCATTCACCCAGCCGTTCAGCAGGGGTACGCACCCTAGATACCGAGGCAGCTTGTTAAAACAAACCGCTTACAGGGTGTTTCACTTGAGGATTTTTTAAATAAATAATAAAAAATAATAAATAAATAATAACAGTAATAGAAAATAAAAAAATAATTAAATAAAAATAAGGTAAAAAAAAAATAAAAGTAAAAATAAAAATAAAATAAAAATAAAAAAAAAAAAAAATAAAAAATAAAAATTTAAAATATAAAAAAATAAAAAAATAAATGAAACAATAAAAAAATAAAAATAAAATATAAAATATAAAATAAATAAAACTAAATAAATAAAAATAAAGATAAAGATGAAAATAAATAAATAAATAAATAAATATACATGTATAATGGCGTAGGGGCATTCCATCACCCAGCTTCCCCAACCCAGCTTACCCCGCCCCGCATCAATTTTCCTCAGCAAATAAAAAAAAAAAGTGTAAAGTTAGCAATAGTTATAGCAATATATAGGTATATCCCAATATTGATGAAGTAATATATATATATATATATATATATATATATATATATATATATATATATATATATATATATATATATATATATATATATATATATATATATATATATATATATATATATATATATATATATATATATATATATATATATATATATATATATATATATATATATATATATATATATATATATATATATATATATATATATATATATATATATATAATATATATAATATATATATATATATATATTATATATATATATATATATATATATATATATATATATATATATATATATATATATATATATATATATATATATATATATATATATATATATATATATATATATATATATATATATATATATATATATATATATATATGGATAATGGAGTGAGGGCACCCATCACCCTGCCCCACCCTTTCCCCACTTCACAGGTATTAAATACACACACACACACACATGATGTTTCCATAGTAACTGTTTTTAGGTTTTTTCACTAAATAAATAAATTTCATTATATATTATTTTTTTTTATTATTATTATCATTAGTATTAGTATTATTACTATTATTATTATATAACAGATTTTTTAGCACATATATGAATATCTACACGCGCACACACACACACACATACACAAATCATTATTATTATTATCATACGTAATAGTAACAGTAGTAGTATTTCATACCCTAAACCCTTAAGATATCTTACTTAGCAGCATGAGGTAGGTAAGCTATAAGAAGCTTGTAAAGGCAGACACACACACACACATAACACACACATGATAAACATTCACCCATAAACTCATTTAATTAGCAGGATCATGTACCTTGGTAGCAGCAGTTGAAGACATTTAAACATAAACTTTAAACTCAACTAAATAAAAAGGTACACAAACATGAACACATTTACACACATTGTGGATCGTTTTAAAATATAAGTTTATTTTTGCATGAATATTTTTAAAAAAATATTAATAAAATCTATTTGCGTTTAAGTTTTAAAATAATTAAGAAATTTTTAAGAAGAAAAACTTTTTTCACTAAACATTTTTAACAAACTTCATTAAATATTAAATGAAAATTATAAAATAACATTTTCAAAAAACATTTCATTCATATAAACTATATACTTTATATACTTAATAAGTATATGAACATAATGGAACACGGAATTTCTTTAAAACAAATGTAATCGTATAGCCTGTAAATATATTTTTTACAATATAATATATAACATTTTTACTTACGGCAATATTTCACTAAGACCAACCGAGTCCATCTAAGCGTCACGACACCAAAATCCATACTAATAATATTCCACCAATTAGAGTTAGGCATTAGCGCAAAAGAAGTATAAGCCCCGCCCCTTTTTCATATTCAACCATTCACCAGAGGGCGTTATCATAAAACATTACACAAGGTTAAGACCGGTATACCTTTCTACATAGGCCAGGTAAATTCCAGCTAACCTGTTTAACCTTTTTTGACATTGATTGATGGAAATATAAACCCATCCTAATAATTTACGCTTTCCAGGTAAACTAAACTTGGGACCTTTATGCCTTTTCCTTGACATTGATTGATGAAAATATAAACCCATCCTAATAAATTCAGCTTTCCAGGTAATTAGACCATGGACCTTTTTGCCTTTTTCCTGATATTGATCTACGGGAACATAATAAACCCATTGTTTGTACCATTTATCACCATATTCCAAATAATCATTTACATATATATTCCATTTACTCGTGCACCTTTTAATTTTCCAGGTAATTACCACCATACCTTTCGGCCTTTTTTCTTGACATTGACGAATGATCCGAAGCCGCACCAACACCCTTAATAACTTTTTCCTTCATTTTTATTATTAATTTTCAACCATATGGACTTATATATTAGTTCCCATTACACTTTGTCCATATCAAGAGCCGACATACTTAGCCCCGAAAGATGTTAAACTCCATATTTCTTCATAAGTTAAATACCTTTTATCCTGTTTTCCCTGAATATTTAGTCGATTTCTCATGATAAAGATAAGATTCCTCACCAGAACTCGTCGTAACGCCTCCTTCATATAAACATTTCATTTATTGAGCATACTTTTACTTAGTCAATACAACACTCATACTAAGATTTCTAACAGCATCGAACATAAGAATACCTAAATTTCCCTAATCTAGTTAGCATAAGAATACCCTGCTTTCAAATCTAGTTAACATATATGCAGCATTATCAATATCGAAGTTATACAGCCTAATAACTTATGCATTTACTTTCGAATGATACCAACATTCGATATAACTACGTCTTAAAAACTTTGTATTTTCACACCTCATCTATATTCTTGCTATTCTTTATAAACTAACTTATACTAAAATGCTTTAGATGTCAATATAATCAACAAACATTTTCACAGAGGTTTCAAACAGGACCCTCACCAACATTCGTCATAACTTCTTTATTATTATTATTATTATTATTATTATTATTATTATTATTATTATTATTATTATTATTATTATTATTATTATTATTATTATTATTAATTTTTACCCGTATGAACTTATATATTAGACCCATCACACAATCCAAATCAAGAGCCGACATACTTTGCCCCAAAAGATAGTAAACTCCATATTTCTTCATATGCTAAATTCCCTTTAACCTACTTTTACTGAATATTTTGCCGATCTCATGATAAAGACCGAATCCTCACCAGCACTCATCGTAACTCAAACCCATATATACATTTCATTCACTGAACATACTTTTACATGGCCAATACAAACAGTCATACTAAGATTTCTAACAGAATCAAACATAAGAATACCCAAATCTATCAATATCGGGGGTAGGAAAACTAATAACTTATTCATTTACCTTCGAATGGTCCCAATATTCAATATAACTAACTAAAAAACTTTATATTTTCACACTTCAACTATTTTCTTATGGTTCTTTATACACTATCATTGCTTAAGATACCAATATATTAACAATACATGCATTCATAATAGGGTCTCGGGCAACATCCTTACTAACAGGACTATAGTGTTCCTGCATTTTATTATTATCATTATTTTTCACCCATATGAACATATATTAGACAGATTCAAACATAAGAATACCCAAATCTACCAATATCGAGGGTAGGAAAACTAATAACTTATTCATTCACCTTCGAATATCCCCAATATTCAATATAACTAACTCGTAAAAACTTTATATTTTCACACATACTCTATTTTCTTATGAATCTTCATAATTAACACGCTTTAGATGCCAATATATCAACAATACAAGCATTCATACTAAGGTTTCGGACAACATCAAACATAGGAATTCTCGAATTTAGCAATCCTAGTCAACATATAAGCTACTTTATCAATATCGAGGTTAAGATAACTAATAACTTATTCATTTACTTTCGAATGATCCCAATATTCAATATAACTAAGTCGTAAAAGCTTTGCATTATTAAAGATCATTACGGCCGTTCCATATCAAGAGCTGACATGTATATCACCGAAAGATAGTATTCATATACTCTCTTATGGGTCTTCACAAACTAACATGCTAACAATATATCAACAACACAAACATTCATACTAAGGACTCGGACAACATCAAACATAGGAATTCTCAAATTTAGCAATTCTAGTCAACATACATGCAACATCATCAATAACGAGGCTATGCAGACTAATAACTTTTTCATTTACTTTTGAATGGCACCAGCATTCAACACTATATCGTATAAACTTATATTTGCCACACTACATCTATTTTCTTAACGTTTGACTCTTTTACAAACTATCTTATACTATTTAGAACTTCGAAATATTTATTTTATTAACATTTTTCTTCAAAATATTTAATTTTACTTCCTTTATTTCATCAAACATCTGATATAACATGTTACATACACACATACTAACGTAAAGTATCTTCAGAGAGCACAAGCAATTAACGAAAACATAAATGCCCATACACATTTTCATGCTTTCTAAATTATTCATAGGTTTATTTCCTATACAGATAATGACATCCTTATATTTAGTCTTTTTACACTGGAATCTATAACTATAACTTTCAGAATTCTACTTAAACTTATTTATTTACTAAACGATATTTTACCCTATATTTAGCTTTCAGCATACCTTTTATGATACAGTAAGGTCCTTACTAATATATTTAAAAATACAAAAACACACTTTTCGACTGACACATTTATACCTTAATGTTTCTATGATGTTTTATCCTAAGCAACATTCAAACCAGCATGACCAATCATAACCAACGACTCTTATTCATGCATTTTCAAGGTAGCATATTTCAAATACGAGACAAATATTTCATATTAAACATGAAAAAACAATTATTTTCATGTATTGAGCTGTTACGAGCTGTATTTTTTACTAACATTAGCTATTCATGCATTTTCAAGTTAACATATTTCAAATACGAGGTAAATATTTTATATTAAACATGAAAAAACAGTTATTTTCATGTTATAATTTCGATAGTAATTTATATGTTTCGGTATGAGAGTATAGGTAAATACAAAGTTAGCATTGTTTCGACATGTTTCACAGAACATACGAAGCATGTTTTATAAGTAATATACAAAATTCAACATTACATATGCTATTCATTCCCATTTTACAGATGTCATGAATGAGACTTTAAACTATAGATTCACGACTAATACATAATTCTCAGGAACTACAATAACCATCTACAGCTTTTAACATTTTTCATACTCTTATATAACAGGGATAGTAGGTACTCTGTCTCTATTTCTTCTACTCTTCTCAACTTAGCGTCCAAGTCTTCAAGAACAAACATTATTTCTTGAAGGTTCACTCATTCGGGAAATATATAGATTGTTAACTTCATGATGACGCTACGAAAATATTGCTTCAATGTACTACATAACATTTCTAAGCTATCCTAAATTAACCTAACTCTATTTTCATACACATAGATGACTACCTCTCAATAGCTATCTCGCTTCTAACCTTACGGTCGATACATGCCTATGAATAGATAATAACTTAAATACCATGCGTACTCTTACATATCAAAGACAGCCAACCTAACCTAACCTAATACACTTACAATCTTCACACACACACACACACACACACACATACATACATATATACATACATATATATATATATATATAATATATATAATATATATATATATATATATATATATATTATATATATATATATATATATATATATATATATAATATATATATTCTGGGACGGTTACATCTCAGATATTGTTGACCGACGGTCTAAAATTTAATATTCTTGTAAAACAGGAATATACAAATCTTGAGGAGGAAGTAACCGTACGTATAATATATATATAATATATATATATATATATATATATATATATATATATATATATATATATATAATATATATATATATATATATATATATATATATATATATATATATATATTATATATATTTATTTATTATAAAATGCAGACTTTGAAAATCATCGAAAGTGTTACTTTATATATCGAGAATCCCTAATTTATGAAATACCTTGTATTTAGTCTATTAGTTTTATTAAATACTTTTTAAATATAATTACATGCACTTGTTTGAGTGCTCGATAAATGAACAAAAAAGTCATAGTCCAATATTTTTAGACTCCACTTAATAAGACTCATGTGAAAAACGCAAAAGCCAAGTCTAACAGACCAGGAGAGAAGGGAGAAACTCTTTCCTCGAAGTTACTATCAATTAATTTGTTTATCGTTAATTTTAGACAATTGACCTTTAAGTATAAAAACTTCATAATTCAAAAGGATTGTATTTAACAGTAAATTATGGCGAAATTAAAAAGAATTTCACAATCAAACGTAGAAAATATTTCTTAGTTATTTTCAAATATATCTCTTTGACTTAATGAACGTTTTGAAATATTATCAGGAAATTCAAATAGGAAAACGGTAATACTTTATTTGGTCACAATAAATAAATAAATAAAGCTCCACAAATATAAAATCTCAAAATAAAAATAAATTTATTTACCCAAAATAATTTTCCTAATTCTTTTTGTTCTTGGTAACATTACTATTACGGGATTCTCTTTAACTACAACTAAGAGACTCCTCATCTGTAGCTTCTTCAGTAGGAACTTTAAGGTTTTCTATATCATCTGACTCTTCTTTTGGAACCTCAATGTGTGGTGAAGCTGCTAAATGAGTTACTGAAGTATTAACTAAAATTTTGGTTAAACACTGCCTAAGTTTCTTAATAAAGACATCAATATCGGTGTCTGTCATACCAATCGCTGCAGCAGCAGTTAGATAAGGACTTGAACATTCATTTGTGTGAGTACCCCAACCTGAATATTATAAAGAAAAAAAAAACATTGAATTTAATATTTAATTTTATATTAATCATAAATATTAATTACTACTAAATAGAGTAAAGTTTCGGGATAATGTGGTATTGGCCCTTTTTTTGTAGCAGATAAAAAATTACCGATATCAAACTAATACCAATATCAAAACCTTACCTGTAAAAGATTGTGAGGTAAGTATTTAAATATTTGGAATGTAAAAACTGAAGTCTTTTCAAAGCAAATATTATACTACTTGTAGCTTGTATAATAGAGTATAGAGTGGGAACTTTTCAGAGGGAACTGGGAGTCAAATATATCTGGTTCATAATGGCCAATCAAAAATAATTTCAAGTTTTATTCCTCATATTAATATATAAGTCAATTACACAGCGTCACTCTAGCATGTGGACTACAGAAGATTTTAAAAGAAAAAAAATTTCTAATAAATAACTAACTATATATATATATACTATATATATATAATATATATATATATATATATATATATATATATATATATATATATATATATATATATATATATATATATATATATATATATATATATATATATATATATATATATATATATATATATATATATATATATATATATATATATATTATATTATATATATATATATATCTTTTTAGGTAAGTAAGAATGGAACCTTTTCTTTGAAGTGGGGCATTTGCTAATCCTTGAGTAAGTGTTCCTCTTTATTGAATTTTTATTTTATTTTATTTTTTGTGTTTTTTCAAGGTTAAGATTAATTTTGTAATAAGTTTTACTTGTATTAATGGCAATTAAGTTAATTGGTTTCCTTCAGTTGTTTTATAGTAAATAGACATTTGAAATATGGAAAGTGGATGCAAATATTATATCTAAGAATAAGGATACAGAAGAAATATTTTATAATTTTCTGTTTTCAAGAAGAATAAAATATCAATTGAAAATGGACAATTGAACTTTATCTCATATTCTTTTCTTTTACTTTTTCTTATCTATTTTTCTCTCAAAAGTTCATTTTTGTCATTTAACGATTCATCAGAAATATCTCCAATTTGTGGCAGGTGAGTTCTAAATTGTTTTCTTTAAATACAGTTATAATATAATATATATATATATATATATATATATATATATATATATATATATATATATATATATATATATATATATATATATATATATATATATATATATATATATATATATATGGACCGACCGAGGCTCCGCCCTGGCTAACCCCGGCTAAAAATCAGGGAAAAAACCGGGGTTAAAATGGCAAATTATACTTAAGGGGACAGACAGTCCAATTTCAAAAAAAAAAATTTTTTTAATTTTCTGCAGATTCTACTGAAAATTTCAGTGTATATATAGCTTTTTTTCCCGGAGAAAAAGTCCATTTCTAGTGATTTTACAGATATACGGTTATAGATGACAAAGTACTGGTCACAACAAACCTTTGTGTGTGAGAAGTGAGCGAGGTAGAATCTTAACAAGTTCAATATCAGCATGTACGAAACTGAGTTCTTTGACGATCGGAACATTTCCAAGGAACTGTTATGAAGGTTTTTGGAAATTTGACCCTTTTTCAAATGAATGGTGGGACCAAACCACTTTTCAGAATGACCTAAAATTTGGATTTATATTCAGGATTCTATGGGCTACAAAAGCTTCTAACAAACTTTTGTTCCTAGAGCTATAGAAAATATGTGAAAAGCTCAAAACTGACCAACTATCGAAAAACAGATTTTTTTTTGAAAAAAAAATACACCTTTTCAGACAAAAAAAATAAAAATAAATAACAAAAAAAAAAACTACAACTATAACATTTCTTATATTTCGTGGGTGTATAGAGGAGGGATGGAGCTACAAATTCCTCTCTATACTTTATTCGTTGGTTTTCGAGATAGACTCTCAAAAAAGGTCCATTTTTAAGCAAATTTCAAAAATTCCCAAAGTTTGAGAGGCTATATCACGCTTCAAACACACAGCATTTAATAATGTACTAAATGAAAGTTATAGCCCTGTCCCTCCTCTAAACAATATCCAAAAACAAAAAAATTAGTAGGTAGCGTTTTTTTTAAATTTTTTTTTTTTTTTTTTTTTTTTTTTTTTTTTGCAAATTTTTTTTTCAAAAAAGAATTAAGTGTTTGTAACTTTTTTTTCTAGACGTTGATATCAAAAATTTGTTCCCAGTAATGCAAAAAATTGGGGCTAAGATTATTCAGTTAAATTTTCAGCTCATGTGGAACAGTGGTTTGACCCCACTATTCATTTTTTTCTTCAACTTTGGGGTCCAAATAACTTTCAAATCGTATATAGACTCAGAAAAATGCTCGAAATCAACTAAACTTCGGGAAAAAATACATACAGAAAACTGAAAATTTCATCTCAATCAGTCAAATAAAAAAAAAAATTCAAAGAAAATATAATTTTTTTTCCTTTTTTCAATATTTTCTTTTTCTGTTCTGCTAGTGAATAATCATCTTTATGTTTTGGTTTTATATGCTCCCATAAAAATTTGGTCGAATATTTTTTACTTGGGCACCAGGAGATCTTCTAATTTCCTGACAGCAGATGTTACATTTAGCTATTTTGAGCCTATCCTGAAACATTGTAAAGTACTCCCATACTGCTGAAGCTGATTTTTTAGCCATATTGACTAAAAGTATAAACAAAATAATAATTTTGAAATAATGTAGCTAAATGATACAAGTTTTATACACAGCAATAAAATAACAATGATATGTATAAATACAGGTTATATTGATAATTTTATATCTTACATTTTTTCAAACTTTACCTTAGGGTCTTAACTAAGTAAACCTGTTGAATCACTATATGAATCAAAAAATTTTTTTTTTAAAAAAAAAAAAAAAATTTTTTTAAAAAACTTTTATTATTCAAAATCTGTAATTTTCTAATATTTTTTCGGAAAAAATGCATATAATCAGGTATAATCATGTATCTTTGGGAGGTGACGTTGGTGCCTTGTCTCTTTTCTATAGGTACTACAGCGGCAAATATTCGAGGGAACTGTTCACTCGTTTACTTCCACCTTTACGACGGTTCCGTAGCGTAATGGGTATATTATCTTCACATAAATTTTGTGTGGACATAGGCAACTCCAGGCTTGTCAGCTGTGATGCCTCCTCCTTTCCATCCACCTCTGTTTTGTGGAATTCTCTCCCATCTTCTGTGTTTCCTACCGAATTTAATCTCAATTACTTTAAAGCCACGTCTGTGCTCGCCTCCGAAATTTGCTTTAGGCGGGACTTGTAGAGTTTTTTATTCTCTTATTGATCTAACACCCTTCCTTGAATAGGGCTCTGCCTGTAAACGGTGGATATATATATATATATATATATATATATATATATATATATATATATAATATATATATATATATATATATATATATATATATATATATATATATATATATATATAATATATATTATAAATAGCTTTCATGTATAGGAACGTAAACATCCGCATCCGCGGATGTGGAACATTGAAAATCAGCATCAGCATCGTGGATGTGAAAAAATAAACATCCGCATCCGCGGATATTAAAAATTTGACATCCGATACATCACTATTATATATATATATATATATATATATATATATATATATATATATATATATATATATATAATATATATATATATATATATATATATATATATATATATATATATATATATATATATATATATATATATATATAATATTGACGTAGAGTGTCAGAATTCAGAATGCTATAAGACAATTTGCAGTGATTATATGGAATGCCAAGGTTGAGTTGGAACATTCATTTTTCATGTCTCTATTGTGGATCACTACATGTAAAGTATGTTTGAGAATGTTTGGGAGGTGCTACCGCTTCCATTTCTTAACTTTTCACACTCTCTATTTTATAAATAACGACAATAAATAAGAATAGTATTGACTGGGAAAAACACAATGATCGGCATAAAAAGATAGCCCCTCATTAACTTTTTACTCACAATCATTGCTTGAAGCCGACAGACCTAAACTGAATTGCCAAATTGCTCTGGTGTTGCCTACTCTCTTCATGTTTTCTATTTCCTTTTTATTGCAGACCCTTTTTCCAACTCTAAATCTCACCTCTTCTTTTTTAACCAAAATATGACGCTCGAGAACTCCAATAGAAAATCTTACTTTGTACCCACTTAATTGTTCTCGTGTTACTGTTTAACGTCTTCTGAAAATTCTACCTTATTGCTTCGGCACATGAATATCTACAATTAAATTTGTCTGCTCTGTTTTTCATCTGCTCTATTAACTATCCCAAATTTTCTGACTACCTAAATTTCAAATGAACATTTTCTCTCATCGTTTTCTTTTTCAAAAACCATTTACAGATATCAATATTCACCACTTCCAGTGGTATTTCTCTACCTATCAACATACAGCTGGGAAACACCTACAAATTGTCAATCCATAAAAGCCTTCACCAAATGGTACAGTTCCCCACCTGTATCTCTCCACGTTTTGGAGATGAACCTAACTTTCTAGAACTTTTCAAACATTAATCATTCTTTTTATGTTATTAAATTCTCTCCTCTTTAGGGTATTTGACCATTTTCGAATATGTGTATCTTGCTTTAACTCTTCAAATGCACCACAGAAATTGACAGCGCTTTCAATAAGGAAGCGTTTTTGACATTTCGGTAGTGCTAACTAGTCATCTAATTTTTTTATTATCCTTTGACAAATTATTGACTTTTTTAAATGGCCTTCTTCAGCATTCGTGGGCAAAACTCTATTTAAGGAAGAGCGTTTTTCAACAGTCCCTAATCATTTTGAGTCCGACCACCTATTGGCTAACGGAAAAGTATTTTAGATATCTTACTGAAAACCAAGGGGAGATATTCACAAAATTTGTAGAAATCACAGGAGAAACTGCTTCAGAGCTCACACCACATGGCTTATTCAAATCACAGAGCCCAAACTTTGAATAACAAAATATTTAAGTGGAATTTGTTATTTATGTGGAATTAAAATATTCTGAATGTGCAGGATGTTTGTTAGTGATGTAAGTAATGAGATTGCCATGTTAACAACTGACACAAGCAATAATCAATTACAGGTCAAATAAAAACTACAATTTTTAGTGTTCTTTGAGATAACCATATTGTTTGTTCTTCCCTATGAAGGTGTATATTACTAATACATTCAAGACAGATGAGCATACCACAAACCCAAAATTGTGTATAGGTTTGGATTCCTTACAGTGATATTAGAGGCTGAACAGCACAAGGATAATTGTTTAGTTTGAAAGCAAGAGTTATGAGGACAATGTAAAGAAATTGAGACTGTTTTCGGTAAAAAGGGAAATATCTTAGAGGGGATATTAGTCAGGTTTATAAACTTTCATCAACTTACAATTTAAGCGCAAGTAAAATTTTCTGTGATGTATGGGTAATGTGAATATGCATGTTCAATTTTGTTGACAAAGTTTTGTTCATAATTCGACTTCATAAATTGCATTTGTAATTCTACAGCTAGGTCAATTTACTGGAATGAATAACAACTGAAAATTAAAATCTATGAAATGCAATTAAAATAAATTGGCAATATTTCCGTTTCATTAACACCGCATCAATGAGCCTATGTGGCTTATTACGGTTCTATGTAAAATTGTTATAACCACTAAAATAGATGTTACATTTAAAGAAAAACTTTAATATGACTTCTACCCAAAAATTTAACACTGAGAATAGGAAAAAAAACTTCTAAACAAAACTATTTATTTTAAAACTATAGTTGCCATAGCTTCTCGAATTTCTTCCCTTCTAAGATTAGTTCATAAAAACAATAATCGGGAAACTATCTTCCACATAACTGTTATAAAAAACTAAAAATCACAAAGTTATTTCTTACTCAACATTTTCCATATCATGAAAACAAAAGTGATTGCAACCAGAATGATGGAGTCAGGGTCAGAATTTTTGGGGGATTGACCTCACAACTCTTTTACAACTAACAAAGAATTTTTACCTTTAAAAGTGTATCCTTCGATAACTTTAGTTTCCTTGCCATCCAACACTCTCGTTCCAGAAATTCCTCTCACAAAAAGCATGGACCCTAATCGCGTGATGTCAGTCAATACCTTCGGTAACGTCATCGCTATATATATATATATTATATATATATATATATATATAATATATATATAATATATATAATATATATATATATATATATATATATATATATTATATTTATATATATATATATATTATATATATATATAATATATAAATATAATATATAAATATATATATATATATAATATATATATATATATATATATATATATATATATATATATATATTATATATATATATATATATATTATATACTATTATTATATTTTTGTTTGTAATGGGTTATTTCATCTAATGATAATAAAAATATGGTCATGATATACAGTTCAAAAGGAGAATAGTGTAAGTACATCGGGCGTTATCACTTAATGAAGCAATTCAAAAAAAATGTCATAATCACACAATAAAGCAATATTTACATTAAAACGAGGGAAATTTTTGTCATAATCATTTAACATAAAAATCTGAATACAGCATGCACTAACTGAAACCCAAAAAACCCACCGTACCGATCAAATTAATCCACCACAAGTATACCTATAGAGATCTGGTTATTTGGCGTTTTCAATACACGCAATTCGAACGCACCAGCAATACTCTTCAACTCCTCCTCCAGGCGCTTCTTATGATGAATTCGATTTTCTAAGAGCTTTGTATAACCTTCGACACCCATTGATAAACATAGTTATAAATGCATCAAGACTGAACTCCAGAAGCTCTACTATTATAATAATAAATAAAATAATTTAAATATAATTAATTTGAATTTTTTGTGCTGATTAATGATAAACGCCCGATGTACTTCATATTCTCCTTTGAACTTATATCATGCATTTTTATTATCTTAGATGAAATAACCCATACAATACATAAATATTTGAAACTTTTTATATAATTAGTATTATATAATATATATAATATAATTTAAATATAATATATTTTATATTATATATATATAAATTTATATATTTATTATATATATATAATAAATATATTATATAATATATATATTAATAATTATATTATATAATATTATATTATATTATATATATTTTATATATATATAGCATGACTGTTACGAAGTTTGACGACATCCGCGCCATCCATTTTTGTGAGAGAATTCCGATGGAACGAGGTGTTGGAAAAAAAGTTATTGAATACATTTAACGGTAAAAATTCTTTGTTATTGTAAAAGAGTTGTGAGGTCAATCCCCAAAAATTCTGACCCTGACTCCATCATTCTGGGTTGCAATCACTTTTGTTTTCATGATATGGAAAATGTTGAGTAAGAAATATTTGTGATTTTTAGTTTTTTATAAACATTATATGGAAGATAGTTTCCCGATTATTGTTTTTATGAACTAATCTTAGAAGGGAAGAAATTCGAGAAGCTATGGCAACTATAGTTTTAAAATAAATAGTTTTGTTTAGAAGTTTTTTTTCCTATTTTCAGTGTTAAATTTTTGGGTAGAAGTCATATTAAAGTTTTTCTTTAAATGTAACATCTATTTTAGTGGTTATAACAATTTTACATAGAACCGTAATAAGCCACATAGGCTCATTGATGCGGTCTTAATGAAACGGAAATATTGCCAATTTCTTTTAATTGCATTTCATAGATTTTAATTTTCAGTTGTTATTCATTCCAGTAAATTGACCTAGCTGTATAATTACAAATGCAATTTATGAAGTCGAATTATGAACAAAAATTTGTCAACAAAATTGAACACACATATTCACATTACCCATACATCACAGAAAATTTTACTTGCGCTTAAATTGTAAGTTGATGAAAGTTTATAAACCTGACTAATATCCCCTCTAAGATATCTCCCTTTTTACCGAAAACAGTCTCAATTTCTTTACATTGTCCTCATAACTCTTGCTTTCAAACTAAACAATTATCCTTGTGCTGTTCAGCCTCTAATATCACTGTAAGGAATCCAAACCTATACACAATTTTGGGTTTGTGGTATGCTCATCTGTCTTGAATGTATTAGTAATATACACCTTCATAGGGAAGAACAAACAATATGGTTATCTCAAAGAACACTAAAAATTGTAGTTTTTATTTGACCTGTAATTGATTATTGCTTGTGTCAGTTGTTAACATGGCAATCTCATTACTTACATCACTAACAAACATCCTGCACATTCAGAATATTTTAATTCCACATAAATAACAAATTCCACTTAAATATTTTGTTATTCAAAGTTTGGGCTCTGTGATTTGAATAAGCCATGTGGTGTGAGCTCTGAAGCAGTTTCTCTTGTGATTTCTACAAATTTTGTGAATATCTCCCCTTGGTTTTCAGTAAGATATCTAAAATACTTTTCCGTTAGCCAATAGGTGGTCGGACTCAAAATGATTAGGGACTGTTGAAAAACGCTCTTCCTTAAATAGAGTTTTGCCCACGAGTGCTGAAGAAGGCCATTTAAAAAAGTCAATAATTTGTCAAAGGATAATAAAAAAATTAGATGACTAGTTAGCACTACCGAAATGTTAAAAACGCTTCCTTATTGAAAGCGCTGTCAATTTCTGTGGTGCATTTGAAGAGTTAAAGCAAGATACACATATTCGAAAATGGTCAAATACCCTAAAGAGGAGAGAATTTAATAACATAAAAAGAATGATTGTTTGAAAAGTTCTAGAAAGTTAGGTTAATCTCCAAAACGTGGAGAGATACAGGTGGGGAACTGTACCATTTGGTGAAGGCTATTATGGATTGACAATTTGTAGGTGTTCCCTAGCTGTATGTTGATAGGTAGAGAAATACCACTGGAAGTGGTGCATATTGATATCATCCGTAACGATGGTTTTTGAAAAAGAAAACGATGAGAGAAAATGTTCATTTGAAATTTAGGTAGTCAGAAAATTTGGGATAGTTAATAGAGCAGGAGAAAAACAGAGCAGACAAATTTAATTGTAGATATTCATGTGCCGAAGCAATAAGGTAGAATTTTCAGAAGACGTTAAACAGTAACACAAGAAAAATTAAGTGGGTACAAAGTAAGATTTTCTATTGGAGTTCTCGAGCGTCATATTTTGGTTAAAAAAGAAGAGGTGAGATTTAGAGTTAGAAAAAGGGTCTGCAATAAAACGGAAATTAGAAAACATGAAGAAAGTAGTCAACACCACAGCAATTTGGCAATTCAGTTTATGTCTGTCGGCTTCAAGCAATGATTGTGAGTAAAAAGTGGATGAGGGGCTATCTTTTTAAGCCGATTCTTGTGTTTTTCCCAGTCAATACTATTCATATTTATTGTCGTTATTTATAAAATAGAGAGTGGGAAAAGTTAAGAAATGGAAGCGGTAGCACCTCCCAAACATTCTCAAACATACTTTACATGTAGTGATACACAATAGAGACATGTGAAAAATGAATGTTCCAACTCAACCTTGGCATTCCATATAATCACTGCAAATTGTCTTATAGCATTCTGAATTCTGACACTCTACGTCAATATTATATATATATATATATATATATATATATATATATATATATATATATATATATATATAATATATATATATATATATATATATATATATATATATATATATATATATATATATATTAGTGATGTATCGGATGTCAAATTTTTAATATCCGCGGATGCGGATGTTTATTTTTTCACATCCGCTGATGCTGATGCTGATTTTCAATGTTCCACATCGCGGATGGGATGTTTACGTTCTATACATGAAAAGCTTATTATAATATATATATATATATATATATATATATATATATATATATATATATATATATATATATATATATATATATATATATATATATATATATATATATATATATATATATATATATATATATATATCCACCGTTTACAGGCAGAGCCCTATTCAAAAGGGTGTTAGATCAATAAGAGAATAAAAAACCCTACAATTCCCGCCTAAAGCAAATTTCGGAGGCGAGCACAGACGTGGCTTTAAAGTAATTGAGATTAAATTCGGTAGGAAACACAGAAGATGGAGAGAGTTCCACAAAACAGAGGTGTCTGGAAAGGAGGAGGCATCACAGCTGACAAGCCTGGAGTTGCCTATGTCCACACAAAATTTATGTGAAGATAATATACCCATTACGCTACGGAACCGTCGTAAAGGTGGAAGTAAACGAGTGAACAGTTCCCTCGAATATTTGCCGCTGTAGCACCTATAGAAAAGAGACAAGGCACCAACGTCACCTCCCAAAGATACATGATTATACCTGATTATATGCATTTTCTCCGAAAAAAATATTAGAAAATTACAGATTTTGAATAATAAAAGTTTTTAAAAAAATGCAGAAATTTAAAAAAAAAATTTTTTTTAATTTAATAGTGATTTCAACAGGTTTACTAGGTTAAGACCCTAAGGTAAAGTTTGAAAAAATGTAAGATATAAAATTATCAATATAACCTGTATTTATACATATCATTGTTATTTTATTGCTATGTATAAAACTTGTATCATTTAGCTACATTATTTCAAAATTATTATTTTGCTTATACTTTCAGTCAATATGGCTAAAAGATCAGCTTCAGCAGTATGGGAGTACTTTACAATGTTTCAGGATAGGCTCAAAATAGCTAAATGTAACATCTGCTGTCAGGAAATTAGAAGAGGATCTCCTGGTGCCCAAGTAAAAAATATTCGACCAAATTTTTATGGGAGCATATAAAACCAAAACATAAAGATGATTATTCGCTAGCAAAACAGAAAAAGAAAATATTGAAAAAAGAAAAAAAATATATATTTTCTTTGAAATTTTTTTTTATTTGACTGATTGAGAGGAAATTTTCAGTCTGTATGTATTTTTTCCCGAAGTTCTAAGTTGATTTCGAGCATTTTTCTGAGTCTATAACGATTTGAAAATTATTTGGACCCAAAGTTGAAGAAAAAATGAATAGTGGGTCAAACCACTGGTCTACATGAGCTGAAAATTTAAGTGAATAATCTTAGCCCCAATTTTTTGCATTACTGGGAACAAATTTTTGATATCACGTCTAGAAAAAAAGTTACAAACACTTAAATTCTTTTTTGAAAAAAAAATTTGCAAAAATCCTACCCTTCCGGGAAAATAAAAATTAAAAAAAAAACGCTACCTACTAATTTTTTTAGTTTTTGTATTTTTTAGAGGAGGGACAGGGCTATAACTTTCATTTAGTACATTATTAAATGCTATGTGTGTTTGAAGCGTGATATAGCCTCTCAAACTTTGGGAATTTTTGAAATTTGGTTTCAAAAAATGGACCTTTTTTGAGAGTCTATCTCGAAAAAAACGAATAAAGTATAGAGAGGAATTTGTAGCTCCATCCCTCCTCTATACACCCACGAAATATAAGAAATGTTATAGTTGTAGTTTTTTTTTTTGTTATTTATTTTTATTTTTTTTGTCTGAAAAGGTGTATTTTTTTTTCAAAAAAAAATCTGTTTTTCGATAGTTGGTCAGTTTTGAGCTTTTCACATATTTTCTATAGCTCTAGGAACAAAAGTTTGTTAGAAAGCTTTTGTAGCCCATAGAATCCTGAATATAATCCAAATTTTAGGTCATTCTGAAAAGTGGTTTGGTCCCACCATTCATTTGAAAAAGGGTCAAATATAAAAAATAAAAAATTTTTTTTTAACCGTTGTAGACTCAGAAAAACTCTAGAAATTGACTTTTTTCACCCGTAAAAAAAGTTACATATACACTGAAAATTTCAGGAGAATCGGCAGAAAATTAAAAAAATTTTTTTTTTGAAATTGGACGTTCCCTTTTTTTTTGCCATTTGCCATTTTAACCCCGGTTTTCCCTGATTTTTAGCCGGGGCAGGGGCCGGAGCCCCGGTCGGTTCCATATATATATATATATATATATATATATATATATATATATATATATATATATATATATATATATATATAATATATATATATATATATATATATATATATATATATATATATATATATATATGATTATAATTTATAACTGTATTTAAAGAAAACCAATTTAGAACTCACCTGCCACAAATTGGAGATATTTACGATGAATCATTAAATGACAAATATGAACTTTCGAGAGAAAAATAGATAAGAAAAAGTAAAAGAAAAGAATATGAGATAAAGTTCAATTGATATTTTATTCTTCTTGAAAACAGAAAATTCTAAAATATTTCTTCTGTATCCTTATTCTTAGATATAATATTTGCATCCACTTTCCATATTTCAAATGTCTATTTACTATAAAACAACTGAAGGAAACCAATTAACTTAATTGCCATTAATACAAGTAAAACTTATTACAAAATTAATCTTAACCTTGAAAAAAACAAAAAAATAAATAAAATAAAAATTCAATAAAGAGGAACACTTACTCAAGGATTAGCAAATGCCCCCACTTCAAAGAAAAGGTTCCATTCTTACTTACCTAATATATATATATATATATATATATATATATATATATATATATATATATATATATATATATATATATATATATATATATATATATATATATATATATATATATATATATAGTTAGTTAGTTAGTTAGTTATTATAGTTAGTTAGTTAGTTATAGTTAGTTAGTTAGTTAGTTATAGTTAGTTAGTTAGTTAGTTATATATATATATATTTTAGAAATATTTTTTTTCTTTTAAAATCTTCTGTAGTCCACATGCTAGAGTGACGTTGTGTAATTGACTTATATATTAATATGAGGAATAAAACTTGAAATTATTTTTGATTGGCCATTATGAACCAGATATTTTTGACTCCCAGTTCCCTCTGAAAAATTCCCACTCTATACTCTATTATACAAGCTACAAGTAGTATAATATTTGCTTTGAAAAGACTTCAGTTTTTGCATTCCAAATATTTAAATACTTACCTCACAATCTTTTACAGGTAAGGTTTTGATATTGGTATTAGTTTGATATCGGTAATTTTTTATATGCTACAAAAAAAGTGCCAATACCACATTATCCCGAAACTTTACTCTACTTAGTAGTAATTAATATTTATGATTAATATAAAATTAAATATTAAATTCAATAAGTTTTTTTTTTCTTTATAATATTCAGGTTGGGGTACTCACACAAATGAATGTTCAAGTCCTTATCTAACTGCTGCTGCAGCGATTGGTATGACAGACACCGATATTGATGTCTTTATTAAGAAACTTAGGCAGTGTTTAACCAAAATTTTAGTTAATACTTCAGTAACTCATTTAGCAGCTTCACCACACATTGAGGTTCCAAAAGAAGAGTCAAATGATATAGAAAACCTTAAAGTTCCTACTGAAGAAGCTACAGATGAGGAGTCTCTTAGTTGTAGTTAAAGAGAATCCCGTAATAGTAATGTTACCAAGAACAAAAAGAATTAGGAAAATTATTTTGGGTAAATAAATTTATTTTTATTTTGAGATTTTATATTTGTGGAGCTTTATTTATTTATTTATTGTGACCAAATAAAGTATTACCGTTTTCCTATTTGAATTTCCTGATAATATTTCAAAACGTTCATTAAGTCAAAGAGATATATTTGAAAATAACTAAGAAATATTTTCTACGTTTGATTGTGAAATTCTTTTTAATTTCGCCATAATTTACTGTTAAATACAATCCTTTTGAATTATGAAGTTTTTATACTTAAAGTTCAATTGTCTAAAATTAACGATAAACAAATTAATTGATAGTAGCTTCGAGGAAAGAGTTTCTCCCTTCTCTCCTGGTCTGTTAGACTTGGATTTTGCGTTTTTCACATGAGTCTTATTAAGTGGAGTCTAAAAATATTGGACTATGACTTTTTTGTTCATTTATCGAGCACTCAAACAAGTGCATGTAATTATATTTAAAAAGTATTTAATAAAACTAATAGACTAAATACAAGGTATTTCATAAATTAGGGATTCTCGATATATAAAGTAACACTTTCGATGATTTTCAAAGTCTGCATATATATATAATATATATATATATATATATATATATATATATATATATATATATATATATATATATATATATATATATATATATATATATATATATATATATATATATATATATATATATATATATATATATATATATATATATATATATATATAAAAGCAAATATTTTGGTGTTTCCCTCGTACGTGTCCTTCCTCCTCAAGATTTGTATATTCCTGTTTTACCAAGAAAATTAAATTTTAGACCGTCGGTCAACAATATCTGAGAATGCAGTAACCGCCCAGTAACCCATGTCCCCTTATATATATATATATATATATATATATATATATATATATATATATATATATATATATATATATATATATATATATATATATATATATATATATATATATATATATATATATATATATATATATATATATATATATATATATATCCAATCGAGTGCACAAGTATATATGTACCCTTGTATGTGTGTGTGTGTGTGTGGAAGGTTATTAGATTGTAATTGTATTAGGTTAGGTTAGGTTGGCTGTCTTTGATATGTAAGAGTACGCATATTATTTAAGTTATCTATTCATAGGCATGTATCGACCGTAAGGTTAGAAGCGAGATAGCTATTGAGAGGTAGTCATCTATGGTATGGAAATAGAGTTAGGTTAATTTAGGATAGCTTAGAAATGTTATGTAGACATTGAAGCAATATTTTCGTAGAGTCATCATGAAGTTAACAATCTTATACATTTCCCGAATGAGTGAACCTTCAAGAAATAATGTTTGTTCTTGAAGACTTGGACGCTAAGTTGAGAAGAGTAGAAGAAATAGAGATAGAGTACCTACTATCTCTGTTATATAAGAGTATGAAAAATGTTAAAAGCGGTAGATGATTATTGTAGTCCTGAGAATTATGTATTAGTCGTGAATCTATAGTTTAAAGTCTCATTCATAACATCTGTAAAATGTATGAATAGTATAATGTTTGTGCAACAGCTTACTTTATTAATGAAATATGTGGATCCGAGAAGAAGCAGAGTTAGAGTACCTTCTAACCCTGTTATATAAGAGTATGAAAAATGCTAAAAGCGATAGATGGTAATTGTAGTTCCTGAGAATTATGTACTAGTCGTGAATATATAGTTTAAAGTCCCATTCACAGCATCTGTAAAATGGATGAATAGTATAATGCTTACGCAGAAGCTTACTTTATTAAAGAAATATGAGGATCCGAAGACATACTGTACTAAGGTTAGGTTATGTTACCTCAGGAAAGGTTACATTTGTAAAGTAAACAATATTGATTTAATTGGTAAGACCTTCGAGGTCAAATTTGTTAGGTTGTTATGGTTAGGAGTGATGAGATTAAAATATATTAGCTTGAAAATATAAAATGTACGTTTCTTGAAACATGAGATAGCTATGTAATGTTGAATTTTGTATATTACTTATAAAACACACTTCGTATGCCCTGTGAAACATGTCGAAACAATACTAACTTTGTATTTACCTATACTCTCATACCGAAACATATAAATTACTATCGAAATTATTGGTATATTAGTATAATTATATAATAATGTATGCTTATGTTTAATGTACCCTACTGTCTATATTGGTGTATTTCCTGTAATTACTGTATAAGTGTCGATGATCGATTTATGCTAAAAATGCTTAAAATAGTTAATGATAGTAAATATACAGATAGTGATAGAGTCGTACATGAAAATAACTGTTTTTCATGTTTAATATGAAATATTTACCTCGTATTTGAAATATGTTAACTTGAAAATGCATGAATAGCTAATGTTAGTAAAAAAATACAGCTCGTAACAGTTCAATACATGAAAATAATTGTTTTTTCATGTTTATTGTGAAATATTTACCTCGTATTTGAAATATGTTAACTTGAAAATGCATGAATAGCTAATGTTAGTAAAAAAATACAGCTCGTAACAGTTCAATACATGAAAATAATTGTTTTTTCATGTTTAATATGAAATATTTGTCTCGTACTTGAAATATGTTAACTTGAAAATGCTTGAATAAGGATTGTTGATTATGATTGGTTAGGTTGGTCAGATTGATGCTTAGGTATAAAACACCTTAGGAACATTGAGGTATAAATGTGTCAGTCGATAAGAGTGTTTTTGTATTTTTAATATATTAGTTAGGACCTTACTGTATCGTAAAAGGTGTGTTGAAAGCTAAATATAGGGTAAAATATCGTTTATTAAATAAATAAGTTTAAGTATAATTTAGAAAACCTGAAAATGTGTGTGGGCATCTATGTTTTCGTTAATTGATTGTGTTCTCTGAAGATACTTTACGTTAGTATGTGTGTATGTAACATGTTATATCAGATGTTTGATGAATAAAAGAAGTAAAATTAAATATTTTAAAAGAAAAATGTTAATAAAATAAATATTTCGAAGTTCTAAACAGTGTAAGATAGTTTGTAAAAGAGTCAAACTTTAAGAAAATAGACGAAGTGTGACAAATATAAAAGTTTATACGATATAGTTATATTGAATGTTGGTACCATTCGAAAGTAAATGAATAAGTTATTAGTTTGCTTAACCTCAATATTGATGATGTTGCATGTATGTTGACTAGAATTGCTAAATTTGAGAATTCCTATGTTTGATGTTAACCATAGCCTTAGTATGAATACTTGTATCATCGATATATTGACCTCTAAAGCATGTTAGTTTGTGAATGCCCATAAGAGCATAGATGAAGTGAGAAAATGCAAAGTTTTTACGAATTAGTTATATTGGTAGAATTGAGTATTCTTATGTTTGATGTTGTTAGAAATCTTAGTATGGGTGTTTGTATTGCCTAAGTAAAAGTATGCTAAATAAATGAAATGCCTATATGGATGATGAGTTATGACGAGTGCTGGTGAGGATTCGGTCTTTATCACGAGAAATCACCCCAAATATTCAGGCTAGCCGGATAAAGGGTAATTAACATATGAAGAATATAGAGTTTATCATCTTTTGGGGCTAAGTATGTCGGCTCTTGATTTGGATTGTGTGTGATGGGGTCTAATATATAAGTTCATATGGGTGAAAATTAATGATAATAATAAAATGAAGGAGCAGTTATGGCACATGTTAGTAAGGATGTTGTCCGAAACCTTAGTATGAATGCATGTATTGTTAATATATTGGACATCTAAAGCAGGTTAGTTTATGAAGACCCTTAAGAAAATAGATGAAGTTTGAAAATACAAAGTTTTTACGGGTTAGTTATATTGAATGTTGGCACCATTCGAAAGTAAATGCATAAGTTATTAGTCTGCATGGCCTCGTTATTGATAATGCTGCATATATGTTAACTAGATGTGGAAAATCGGGTATTCATACGTTCCCTAGATTTGGAAAATTTGGGTATTCTTATGTTTGATGCTGTTAGAAATCTTAGTAGAAGTGCTTGTATTGCCCAAGTAAAAGTATGCTCAATAAATGAAATGTATATATGAAGGAGGCGTTACGACGAGTTCTGGTGAGGACTTCGGTCTTTATCATGAGAAATCGGCTAAATATTCAGGGCAAAACAGGATAAAGGGTATTTAGCTTATGAAGAAATATGGAGTTTAACATCTTTCGGGGCTAAGTATGTCGGCTCTTGATATGGGAAAAGTGCAATGGGCACTAATATATAAGTCCATATGGTTGAAAATTAATAATAAAATGAAGGAAAAGTTATTACGTGTGTTGGTGAGGCTTCGGATCATTCGTTAATGTCTAGAAAAAGGCCTAAAGGTACGGTGGTAATTACCTGGAAAATTAAAAGGTGCTCGAGTAAATGGAATATATATGTAAATGAGCATTTGGAGTATGGTGATAAATAGAACAAACAATGGGTTTATTATGTTCTCCATCGATCAATGTCAAGAAAAAGGCACAAAGGTCCAGGTCTAATTACCTGGAAAGCTGAATTTATTAGGATGGGCTTATATTTCTATCAATCAATGTCAAAATAGGTAAACAGGTTAGCAGAAATTTACCTGGCCTATGTAGAAAGGAATGCTGGGTTATCATTGTGATATGTTTTATGATGATGCCCTCTGGTGATTGGGTGAATATGAAAAAGGGGCGGGGCTTATCCTTGTTTTGTGCTAATGCCTAATGCTAATTGGTGGAATATTATTAGTATGAATTTTGCTGTTGTTAAGCTTGGATGGACTCGGATGGTCTTAGTGCAATATTACAGTAAGTAAAAATATTATAATATATATTATAAAAATATATTATTTTTTTATATGCTTACATTTGTTTTAAAGAAATGAAATTCGATGTTACATTATGTTACATATCATTTAAGTATATAGTTTTATAGAATGAATGAAATGTTTGTGAAAATGTTAATTTATAATTTTCATTTAATATTTAATGAAGTTTGTTAAAAAGGTTTAGTTAAAAAAAATTTTCTTCTTAAAAATTTCTTGATTATTTTAAAACTTAAACGTAAATAGATTTTTATTAAAATTTAAAAAATATTCATGCCATAATAAACTTATATTTTTGAAACGATTCACATGTGCTG
>SEYY01004992.1:12500-14448 GCA_009176605.1 Armadillidium nasatum | reverse complement strand
TTCTGTAGTTCTGTTTCTTCTTCTTCTTCTTCTTCTCTTTTCTCTCAAGGCTAGTCTGTTAAATAATCACTATTGAGCGTATGGTTCAATAGTGATTATTTAACAGACTAGCCTTGAGTGGACTGTAAAGTCTTTGCTAGTCAGTGTTCTGTAGTCCTGTAGTTCTTTTCTTCTTCTTCTTCTTCTTCTTCTTCTTCTTCTTCTTTTCCTATTTTTAAAAAGGTGATCGTAAACTTCCTAATAACTACAGACCAATTAGTTTAACTTCTATCGTTGGCAAAATTTTTGAGGCAATACTAGCGAGTAGATTAGTTGCACATCTTGAAGATCACGAGTTGCTCAATAATTCTCAACATGACTTTAGAAAAAATAGATCATGCTTAAAAAATTTACTAGAATATTTCAACGAAGTTAACAATGTAGATAACCACAAGTCTTATAAAGTCATTTACTTAGACTTTCAAAAAGCATTCGACACTTTCCCTCATCAAAGATTATTGGAAAAACTCAGAGCTCATGGAATTCGAGGAAAACTTTTAAACTAAAAAAAAAATTGGTTATTGGATCGACGTCAACGTGTCGTAATTTATGACGAATGCTCAGAATGAGTGAATGTTATCAGTGGTGTCCCTCAAGGATCTGTTCTGGGCCCAAATCTCTTTATTGTATATGTAAATGACATAGATGAAAATGTAATATTTCGAAATTTGCAGACGATGCAAAAATTGGAAATCTCATAACTTGAGAGAAAGATTATCAAGTACTCCAAGGTGATTTGAATAAAATAGTCAATTGGTCGAAAACATGGCAAATGAAATTTAATATTGATAAATGTAAGGTTTTACATTTTGGTAGCAGGAATATCGAAAATAATTGTTATAGGTGACTCAGATATCAAAGTTGTTGGTGAGGAAAAGGATCTTGGAGTTTTAATCAGTAAGGATTTAAAATTTGCAAAACAGTGTGCTGATTCTGTTAAGAAGGCTAATAAAGTTTTAGGTTTCATTGCTAGAAATTTTGAATTTAAATCTAAAAATATAATACTTCCTCTTTATAAATCGTTAGTTAGACCTCATCTGGAATACGCGGTACAGTTTTGGAGTCCATATCTCTAAAAGGACATAGATAAAATAGAAATTATTCAAAAAAGGGGCAACTAAATTAATGCCAGAATTGAGAGGTAAATCGTACGTGCAACGGTTACGAGAACTGGATATACATTCTCTAGAAACAAGAAGATTGAGAGGAAAATTAATAGAAGTATTTAAAATTCAAAATAAATTTGAAAACGTTGATTATAAGCAATACTTTAGCTACGACTTGAATGACCTAACAAGTAGCAACGGACACAAGCTATCTCACAAGCGATTTCAAACAAACATAGCAAAAAAAATTTTTTACGTACGATGTGATTAAAAATTCGAAAAGTCTTTCTTATCAAATAGTGAACAGCAGCAACATCTAATCGTTCAAGAAGAAATTGAATGTACATTTTAAGGAAATTGGTCTATGAGCGTATAGTTTAATAGTGATTATTTAACAGACTAGGCTTGAGTGGACTGTAAAGTCTTTGCTAGTCAGTGTTCTGTAGTTCTTCTTCTTCTTCTTCTTCTTCTTCTTCTTCTTCTTCTTCTTCTTCTTCTTCTTCTTCTTTCTTCTTCTTCTTCTTCTTCTTCTTCTTCTTCTTCTTCTTTCTTCTTCTTCTTTATTCTTATTCTTCTCCTTTTTCTTCTTTTTCTTTTCCTACTTATTCTCTTCTTCTGGTTCTTCCTCTTCTCTCTTCTTCTTCTTCAGGTTCTTCTTCTTTCTTCTTCTTCTTCTTCTTCTTCTTCTTCTTCTTCTTCTTCTTCTTCTGTTCTTGTTCTTGTTCTTCTTCTTCTTCTTCTTCTTCTTCTTATTTTATTATGAATAATATATAATAATAATAATAAATTAACAATAATAATAA
>SEYY01004992.1:0-7500 GCA_009176605.1 Armadillidium nasatum | reverse complement strand
TGAACATATGTTGTAAAATAAAGGATAAGAGGGTGGCTAGAGTGATGAGATTCGAGACGGAGGGATGAAGGGGAGGGGAAAGCCAAATTGGAGATGGATGAATGGGGTAAGAGAGATTTAGGAGTGGGAAAGGGTTTGAGCTTAGACGAGGGTAGGAGTAAAACGAAGGAAAGTTTTGATGGGGGATGGGAGTGTTTGTGTGTTTGTTTAAGGGAATTGTTCAGGGTACCACCCACGAGAGTGAGAAAGTTGATGAATAAAATATATTTAAAAATGTATAAATAAAGAAGTGATAATAATAATAATAATAATAATAATAATAATAATAATAATAATAATAATAATAATAATAATAATAATAATAATAATAATAATATAATAATAATAATAATAATAATAATAATAATAATAATAATAATAATAATAATAATAATAACATTAATAATAATATTAATAATAACAATAAAGTAATTCAATCAAAAGTAAATATTTATTTGAGGTTTTCGGCATGAATATGGTACAAATTTATTATAAAAGAAAGCTTTCAATTGACTGTAAAACTGACGGAAAAAAATGATAACACCACACAGGTCAAGTTTTCCTCTGCTTCTGTAGAGACTTCCTCTATACAAATATAGGTTAGGTTAGGTTAGGTTAGGTTAGGTTAGGTTAGGTTAGGTTTTAACCTGGAATCAACGCTGCAAGAGTCAAGTTCTTAACTCATCATTATAGAAACATTTTCATAACTATTTTTTTTAAATGCAGATTTATGTGCTTCAAGAAGCGGAAGGTTTGAATGAAAACTATGCAGGATTGTCTCTGATTTATCTCCATAATTCTCAAATTCTGATATATGATAAATAACGCTAATGGAGATATAGAAGTAAATAGATAGATGGATAGATAGATAGAGATAGTCTCTAGTATTTAGTCTTTAATTCTTTATTTCGTAAACTTACTACATTAAAAAAATAAAATAAAATAAAAAACATAGAATTATTAATTTAAAAGTTAAACTAAAAATTGACTCCAAATTAATCCTTTCTATAATATATCTTAAAGAATTCTTTCTACTTTGCACAAAGGTAATTCTAGATTTAAGGGCGAATAGATAGATAGATAGATAGACTTTAGACTTTAATTCTTTATTTTGTAGGCATAGTACATAACATGGTTAAAAAATACAATAAAATTACAATAAAAATACAAAATTACCTAAGAGGATCTTCTCTAACTTGAATGTAAAAAATTCTAGCCTTAAGAGCATCCAAATCGTTCTGAAATATTTCTGAAACCCCGCACAGGCACGATTAAATACTTTCAATATCCCTAACTAGTTCACCCTTTTAAAAATGCTGCTTTATTTTTTTTCAATAAAATTGCAAGGTTTAAAAATAGCCTAAACGTTGTACAAATTTTAAGGTAATTAATATAATGTTTAAACATAAAAATACCAATTTGATTATATATAATATGATTACTCATTCTACTTGAAACATTGCATATTTTTTAAAAGCTTTATGGTAACCTATAGCAAACCGATTTAAAAACTGGCTACTGTTTTTTAAATTTATCGACAAATCTGCTCCATTAAAAGTAGTACAATAAGATTTAATCATGTACAATAAAACCTCCCAACCTAAGAAATTAAATCTTCTTAAATTTACATTAAATTTACTAAAAAAATTATTTCTTGCTCTTTCGAATATCTAGTTTTTCTTCCAAATATCTATTTATAATAAAACCTAAATATTTGGTTTCATTTACATGTTTCAGTTTACCGTTAGGCAAAGCAAACTTACATTCAATCTCCTTAAAATTGCAATTGCAATTGTAAAAATTCATTGTTATACTTTTCTCATAGTTAATCCTCAAACATAGCTTTGTTATTATTTTTTCCGCATTGTTTAACAAAATTTGTAATCCCGCAATTGATGGTGACAGAAGCATCAGGTCATCTGCATACATGATAATGTTAGAAACATAAAGGCCAAATTTTCTTCCCACTTTACACTCCGAAATTTTATCAACTAATTCATTAATATATACACAAAAGAAGAAAGGAGGTAATATCCCTCCTTGTTTCACTCCATTTCTAATTTGTCAAAATTCTGAAAAACCATTCTTATATTTAATACAAGCCGATTGATTTTCATATATCCCAACTATAATATTCGCATGAAAATTCGGAACATTTATATCTATCAGTTTTTTAAATAAGATCTTATGATTTACTTTATCGAAAGCTTTTGCAAATCCAAAAAAGCTGCAAGGACCATTGAACCTTTATTTATGTATCTTGCAATTGTTTTTCTTAATGTAATGGCAGCAGTTGTTGTAGAGTACTTTGGCCTAAAACCGTGCTGACTGTCATTAATGATCACATAGTTCATTATCCTATTAAATATACCATATTTGCGCAACTTTAGAAATATCGAAGACATCATAACTGGTTTATAATTATCAATGTCATTTAAGTTTCCAAATTGATTCTTTATAATTGGAACAATTGTACCGTTTAACATTTTTAGAGGCACATGGTTATGCATAAGACATCCGTTCAAAAATCTGGTTATCATAAAGTAAATTTCTGAAAAATATAAAAAATTCAAAACCAAAGAATGTTGAATAGCGTCATTATGACTGAAGTGGCACAACACCAAGATGTCTTATAATTATTCTTACCAATTTATAGGTCATATTAAAAATTGCAATTAAATAAAATGGTATTATGCGCTTCTTTTGAGAACATAGTACTCTTTGAAGTGGCATTGAAGCCTCATAAGGGCGGAAGTGAGAGTCATTTGTCAATTTCTCCGATATAATATATATAATATATATATATATATATATATATAATATATATATATATATATATATATATATATAATAATATATTTTTTTTTTTTTTTTTTTTTTTATTTCTCCTCTGTGGGCAAAGGCCAGAGGCCTACCATTGTTCCACCAGAGTTGGGAGGAAGTCGGGAAACATGGTCAAATTAAAGGCCGACATGACCTGATACACGGCGTTTAAAGTATGCTTAAGTATAGGAAGTTTGGAAAATAGATGAAAGGAAGTGTGTTCCAGACTTTACCAGTAGAGTAAATGTAAGATTGAGCATAGAGGTTAAGTCTGGGGTCAGAGAGTTGGACAGAGAAAGGATGACTGTGTAGAAAGACGAGTCGCACGAGCCCTTCTTAATGGAGGAGGTATGCGACGAGAGAGTTCAGAAGAGCAGTGTCCATTGTAATAGCGATAGTAGAGAGAGAGTGACGCAACATTTCGACGGGCAGAAAGAGATTGGAGAGAATTAGTGAGAGCAGGAGATTTGATAAGGCGAAAAGCTCTAGACTCCACCTTTTCCAGGAGAGCTGTGTGTGGAACCACCCCAGATGTTGTGACGCCATACTCATACAGGGGCGAACAACACCCCTATACAGAGCAAGCAACTGGGTGGTGTGAAGAAATACTGAAGCGCCTCAGAACACCCAACCTCTTAGAAGCTTGTTTAGAAAGAGAAGTAATGTGATCTTTCCAAGAAGATCACGAGAAAAAAAACACCGAGAAATATTAAGGAGAGATGAAGTTTGAGTTGAGTGTTTTTCGAAGAGAAATATCGTAGTTGTGTGGAAGATTCTGTTCGAGTAGGAGATGGAGAATTGAGTTTTTGAGGCATTGAAAACGACCATGTTCTCTGCCCAATGGAAATGAGAGATAGATCAGAGGTTAGTTGCTCCAAGGCCACCCTCCTTGCCTCTATTAAACTGTTGCTGGGAGGGATCTTTCAAAATGAAAAGATAATAGGGTGGAGTCATCAGCATAGGAGTGGATAGGAGATGAAGTAATAGAGAGAAGGTCATTAATGAAAAACAGAAAAAGTGTTGGATAGGACAGATCCTTGAGGAACACCACTATTAATAGATTTATAATGAACGGTGGCCGTCTACAACAGCTGCTATAGAACGACCGGAAAGGAAATCAGAGAGAAAGGTCACAGAGAGAAGGATAGATTCCGAAAGAGGGAAGTTTGGAAATCAAAGCTTTGTGCCAGACTCTATCGAAAGCTTTCGATATGTCCAGCGCTACAGCAAAAGATTCACCGAAATGCCGAAAAGCGGAGGACCAAGAGTCAGAGAGAAGGGAAGAAGATCCAGTAGAGCGTTTCTTTTCGAAAGCCATACTGGCGATCTGAGATAAGATTAGAAGAATTGAGATGTTTCCAAATCTTCCTGTTAAGGATAGATTCGAAAACTTTAGAAAGAACGGAGGTTAAAGAAATAGGACGATAGTTAAGGGCTGAGGGTCCCCCTTCTTCGGCACAGGTTGAATGAGCGCACGTTTCCAGCAAGAAGGGAAGGTTGAAGTAGAAAGACATAGACGAAATAGTTTACCAAGGCAGGGTGCAAGCTCGGAAGCACAAGTTTGAGAACCACAGGGGATACCATCAGGACCGTACGCCTTAAGCTCAGAGAGAGCAGAAGTGACGTCTTTAGAAGAAATTACAATTTTAGGCATAAATGAGTTAGAGGGGGTTGAAGGAGTAGGAACAGCTCCGGAATCGTCTAAGGTTGAATTTAAGGCAAAAGTTTGAGCAAAGAGTTCAGCTTTAAGAGGAAGGCAAAACGGCAGTTGTACGTCAGAAGATACTAAAGGAGGGAAAGAGGAAGAAGCAAAGTTAACATTTTTGCAAAATGCCATATATAATATTATATATATAATATATATATATATATATATATATATATATATATATATAATATATATATATATATATATATATATACTATATATATATATTATATATATATATATATATATATATATATATATATATATATATATTATTTATATATATATATATATATATATATATATATAGTATATATATTATATATATATATAATTAAGAGAGAAGAGAGAGAGAGAGAGAGAGAGAGAGAGAGAGAGTGTGTGTTTTAGAATTCCTTCCCAAATTTGGACCCATGCATGGTTGTAAACTCAAGCAATGACAAAACAGTAATATAAACAATGGTCTCAAAATGCACAGTTTACCAGTTACAAAGACGAGAAACTCTCACCAATCCCAGAATAGGAATGCCTCACAGCAGTACAAGTGTATTTATGGCAACTGACTTATCGATTATGGAGAGACTGTATGTATTACAATAAATATATTCAAAATAATATGTATATGTAGCACAAGTACGTAGACATAATGTTGGTACAGCTTATGTAATATACAGTATATGGAGCAATGTTAATTAAAACAACCAGTGTGGCAAGTTTTACAGCGAAAAGGGGCATCTCAGAAATCAAATAATTTTACAACATACATTTTGGTGAGAGATGATCTGAATATTAGTCTCGTACAACAATACACGCTTCATATCTTCGTATCATGGACTAATGAACACTATACTGGATACATTTTTTCTCCGTTCCCAATTCTATATATCCTAACTATACAATTCATAAATTTATTAAACAACTATAGAGTCATAGGACAATTGTGTCACTCATTTGCTTCTACTTTAAACAATTCTCTCTTCCCTCCTCTTAATCCTAACTCATTCTCTACTGTTCCTTTAAAATACTTTATTCACATTTGATTTTTCATTTACTTCAAAACCCTCCAATACTCGCCACAACTTTTCTCTTTGACCTCTATCATACGTCTTTGTTCTCTTTCTTGGTCATCTTTTATACTTCCAGCATTTAGCAATTACCGAAAATGTTATTTTTTATCTTTCTTCGACAAAATGAAACATCCTTCACTACATTTCCCTTCAAATTCTTTTTACCACTTAGAAGCTATTCCTCTTTTATTTCGAACCTGGTTTATCTCTTTCCAAATTAGTTTACTTTTCTCCTGATAGTTTCAACCAATCTTTGCAGTTTTCACACTCTTGTATTCTCTTGTATTCTTCCATGGTGCTTTATAATTAGCAGTCAAATACTTTGCAAAATTTTATTTTTTTTCCTTTCAATAATAACTTCCAATTTTTCACTTAATCATTAGTTATCTGTTCTTTTACTTTTCCTACCACCAATATTTCTCAAACACACAAACTTTTACATCAACATCATTTCTTTAAAATATTTCCATTATGCTTGCCCTCCCTCTTATCTAATTATTTTCAGTATTCTGAATTTTTCAGGGAGAATCTATATTATGCTGAATTACTTTCTATTCTAATTCCTCGATCACACACACACACACACACACACATATATATATATATATATATATATATATATATATATATATATATATATATATATATATATATATATATATATATATATATTTATATATATATATATATATTATTATAGTTATAGTTTTAGTAGTTAAAACACTAATGAGAATAAAAATATAGTTTAAAAATTAGGTAAATTAACAAAGACCGCGTAAAATAGAAATAGGATAAAAAGCTAAAACGCACTATATATTTCAAGGAATAACTATCTTCTCATCAGGTGCGACTGAAAAGTAAAGTTAGAGTGAGAGTGTTTTAGTTCTCTTTAATAATTTATTTATATATATATATATATATATATATATATTATATATATATATATATATATATATATATATATATATATAATATATATATATATATATATTATATATATTTAATGTTTGAAAATTGATATCTAAAATTGTATCAAATATTTTTTAAATATTTAAAGGTTCGCATAATAACTTACTCTAGAATATGTTTGCATATGTTTAAACGATCAGGTTACGTTGTCAGTGATGATTTAGTTAATTTAGCTATTAATGAATCTGGCGACAGAGCACAAAAGGACAAAATTATATTCTCTGTTAGTTCAGAAATGGTAAATGGTAAAACTGTCCAAAATATTCATGGAATCCTAGATTCCACATCAGAAGGAAATTGTACAAGATGGTTTCAATGGATAAGAAAACGTGCTTTTAGGTTATAAGTTTCTTCAGGAAAAGGTTTTCCTGCTGAGTTTAACGATGACCTGCTTCAGGAATAGGTTTTCCTGTTGAGCTTAACGATGACCTACGTCAGGAATAGGTTTTCCTGTTGAGCTTAACGATGACCTACGTCAGGAATAGGTTTTCCTGTTGAGCTTAACGATTACCTGCTTCAGGAATAGGTTTTCATGTTAAGTTTAACGATGACCTGCTTCAAGAATAGGTTTTCCTCTTGAGTTTAACAACGACCTGCTTCAGGAATAGGTTTTCCTGTTGAGTTTAACGATTACCTCTTCAGGAATAGGTTTTTGTTAAGTTTAACGATAACCTGCTTCAAGAATAGGTTTTCATGTTGAGCTTAGCAATGACCTGCTTCAGGAAAAGGCTTTCCTGTTAAGTTAAACGATAACCTGCTTCAGGAATAGCTTCAAGAATTGGCTTTCTTGTTGAGCTTAGCAATGACCTGCTTCAGGAATAGGGCGCTATACCCAAATCGTCGACAGGAAAAGTAGTCGACAGATCAAAGGGCCGACACTTTTGAAAAAATGTG
>SEYY01004991.1:80000-105586 GCA_009176605.1 Armadillidium nasatum | reverse complement strand
ATCTGTGCAAGCAAGAGACGATGATGTTATTAATGTTGCAGGACACAGACTGTCGACGATTGCTTTAGAAGAAGCGTTATTAGCTCACGAAGACGTTATTGACGCTGCTGTTATAGGAGTGAAGGACGAATTGAAAGGAGAAATTCCTTGTGGCTTTTTTGTGAAAAAGAAACAAAGTGTAAAATCTGACGAAATCCTTGTGAAAGAAGTGATCGAAATAGTTCGCAAACAAATTGGTCCAGTTGCTGCATTCCATCTTTGTACAGCTGTTAAAGATATACCGAAGACGCGTTCGGGCAAAACACCTCGAAAATCGTTTGCCGATATTGCTAAGGGTATAAATATCAAAGTTTCTCCTACAATAGAAGATCCTTCTTATTATAAATATGTTGTCGAAGGGTTACAGAGGTTAGGTTTTGCTAATAATGTGACTTACCCATTTCAAGAACTGTATTATTATTATTTATTATTATTATTATTATTATTATTATTATTATTATTATTAGCCGTAGTAGTAATTGTAATAGAAGAATTATTGTTTAGAAGCAACTTAATCAAAAAAATACGAATATACTTTTGTTTCATAAAGAGAATTTACACAGTTCTTCTACTTCGTTCGCACACTGAATAAGTGGTCTAGGATCTTTATTTCCTGAACAAAATTGCAAATTGCAACTTCAACTTCGTGGAAGTAAAAATAATGCCTTGTTTCCATTTAATATTTCCTTAATATTTTGGTAGATTTGGAGGGGAAATCGTCGACGAATATGATAAATCAGCAACCCACTCTCTGGTGTCTGCAACGGACCGTGAAAAGGTGAGAAATCAAATTCAATTGCAGGTTAAGTAAATACCTTAGTGTATATAATATATATATATATATATATATATATATATATATATATATATATATATATATATATATATATATATATATATATATATAATATATATATATATATATAGGACTGGAACCCTTCAACCAGGTTTTATTCCCATGTACGATTGCAGGAATGTCAAATTTCTGCAATTGACTCCACCCTGCATCATGCGGGAAATGGTGTATTGTATAAAAATATATATATATATATATATATATATATATATATATATATATATATATATATATATATATATATATATATATATATATATATATATATATATATATATATATATATTTTTTTTTTTTTTTTTTTTTTTTTTTTTTTCTAACACTAAAGTAGTTTCTAAGAGGTTGGAGGTTTCGAGACGTCTTCAAATCTTCTTTTTCACACCACCATATTTGTTTGCTCTGTATATAGGCGCTGTTCGCCCTTGTGTAGAGTATATATCTGGGATGCTTCCATTCGCATATACCTTCCTTGAAAAGGGTGAATCGAAGGGTTTTAGCTTAAGTAATTCCTTTCACCAATTCTTTAACTCTCTCCGATCGCTATTACCACAGTCACTGTTGTTGTTTTTTAAAAACTCAGTTGCATCCTTCTCTGAGTAGAGCTCTTGCAACTCGTTTACCTACACTGTTTCATCCTTTTTTTTTTTTTTTTTTTTTCATCTCTGACTGCAAACTTCTATGCTTATTTTGGACATGTACTGTACTAGTAAAGTCTGGAACAAATTTTCTTCATTTCACCCTACTTCCTGTGACTTAAACGCAGTTTACCGGTTCATGTCGACCTTTTATTTATTGAGTATTTATTGTAACTCCTTCAACTCTGGTTGTTTCCTTGTCATTCTTCAATATGTTCGCTGCTTTGTACGATTTTTTTTATACATTTTTGGTATTGAGCTGCCTTTTTATGTGTCAGAAAATATTTCATACTAATCCTCTCTACGTTGCGGTATTCTCCAGGCAGTCAATAATAGTTACCTCCAGAAAGACAGCTTTTGAGATATGAAATATAGATGTAACCATTTTCAGATTGATGAAACTATTTACGCTTTCTTCTGATAGATCTTTTCATTTCAGTCATATATTAGACATGTTTGTCAGTTCTGTCTGGTTGTATTATATAAAAGTCTTGTCGGTTGCCACAGAATAACAAAGATAATTAAGTTGAATGTCTTCTGAGCATTTAAAACTTTGTTTAGGAAGCTTACATTGATCTGCTATTCTGCTCATTTGTTAGAAAAGCATTAACCTTTTAGGGGTGTAATTTTAGCTTTGATTCCCTGTCAAAAACTTGGAGCTCGCGTTCCCTGTAGATACCCAAAGTCACCACTTTGTTTGATGTCATTAATTGGTTATCACATCTAATCATTCATGAACTTCGTTAATTATTTCTGGTTTCTATTCTCTGTTTAGTTATCTTCAGTACCCCTTTGTCTCTCCTAATTTATCTCCCAATTTTTGCAGTTGTGTAGTAAAGACAAGAGTCAAATCTCTAACTCGTTTATCATCATAAAATCTCTTAGAGGATATTCCTAATTTTTATTTTAGCAAGTCTTATTCAATTAATTACAAAATGCAAACTACTTCACAAAATCAAATTCTATTTAGGATATCATGAGAAGATTTTGTTTTTAACAAATTAACAAGAGCTAATACTGCTTTTAAACTTTGTGTATGTGCTGTATATTCCTCTGTTTTAATTCCCTTTGATTTTATTAACTTATTTACTAGTTGCTGCAGTAGCTGGTTCGTTAACGGTTTAAAAGTTTTGTTTGATAAAACACTGATTGGTGCATTAGTTTCTAAGGTTTTTTTTTTTTAAGAGTTAGGATGCAGCCTGTTTGTGTGAATATCCAGTATTAGGTTTTCTTATATTTTTTAGGCCTTTTCGGTACTGCATTATGGATTCAGACTTCATTGGTTTCGCCCCTTTATTCTAAGAACTCCCGATCTTTCAGTTAAAGTTCATTGTGTTAATTCTCCACATTTTGATCAGTATCCATCTCGCAATTGCTTTTGGAGCAACATCTTCAACTGGTGTGTTAAAATACGATTTATTAATAAGTAAGTGAATATGTCTTGAAGATTTGTTAAGTGTATTAATTCATTCATGGCTATGCTAAATTTCCCAATAGTATCATTGGCACTTTAATGAAATATATTTGAAAAGCTTACTTAAACTGTTGTTGAAAGGGTGATCATTGTTGAATATTTTTCGTTTTTCTGTAAGGATCTCTCAAAATGTTCTGATTATATTAAAAGATTATATGGTGGTGGTTATCACTAAATTTTATAGTTGCTACCTACTGCAATCAAACTGGGTAACTTTATATGAAAACCAGTACACTCTATTCATCGGAAAAAGTTGTAATCAGAAATTTGTTGTTCAAACTGTTTGGTTTATATTCGTACTTTGTATTATTGTACCAAAGAAAATATGAGTAGTTCACGTTAACTTACATAATAATGGGTTGTACTAAATTGCATTGAAGTAAAAACAGGTCCCAATTCTTCTTCAAAGGTTTTATTCTTAAATAGGTTTTTGTTAGCATAAACTAACCGCCTTATTAAATATCATATCAATAAGCACATCAGTAAACTTCTTCCTGCTCCACTTCGTTCAGGAGTGGTGGTGTGTGTATGAAGATCCTCATTGTAACATACATAAATGTGGGATATACCACAAAAATATTCCATAATTGCAATAGAAAACACCTTACCTATGGCATAATATTGCCATCAAGTCAGACCATCCTTTCTGAGCTATACAGCGCCATTTAAATGAAATATTAATGTTTTAAGTAACTTAATTTAACATCAGACAATCAGTTATAGAAGTTCTTTATATAGAAATAAAAATACACAATTTTAATCCTTACAATAGCTTCGTACACTAACAGGATTATTTGCTTTTGCTTTTTGCTTTTATTTTCAATCTTTAATACTTGAACACTGTTTATTTATTATAATCATTTATCTTACAAACTAATTTTAAATAAATATAAATTATAAATTGCTTATATATATATATATATATATATATATATATATATATATATATATATATATATATATATATATATATATATATATATATATATATATATATATATATATATATATATATATATATATATATTTGTTTTTTTTACACATCACCACACCACTCACGGGCAAAGCCCTATTCAAGGAGGGGGTGTCAGTAAAAAAAAAAAAAAAAAAGGCAAAACAAAATTCAAAAAATGACCCCTGCAGGACCCACCTAACGCAAATTTCTTAGGTGAGCGCAGGCGGGCTTTAAAGAAATTGAGATTAAATTCAGCAGGAAACACAGAAGATGGGAGAGAGTTCTACAGAACAGATGTAGCAGGAAAGAAGGAAGCACCACAGCGGACAAGCCTGGAGTTTCTATGTCCACGCAAAATTGATGCGCGGACAATGCATCCCATGTGCTGCGAGGACGCCGTAAAGATGGAGGTATACGAGTGAATAGTTCCCTCGAGCATTTGCCGCTGTAGTACCTATAGAAAAGGGACAAAGTACCAACGTCACGTCGCAAAGATAAAGAGTCAAGAGAACTAGAAAGAGTGGAACAGTTAATAAGTCTTTTAGCCTTTGACTCAACCTTATCCAAAAGATGGGTGAAACCTGAGCTACCCCAGATATGGGAGCAGTGCTCCATGCAAGGGCCGATGAGACCCTTGTATAATTGGAGTAACTGGGAGGAAAAAAAAATTTCTCTCAGTCTAAACAGAACTCAGCTTCTTGAAGCCGCCCTAACAACCATTGTGATATGAGGTTTCCAAGACATTTTTTTGTTTCCTCCTCTTTGCTTTCTTTCTAATCATTCCATTTCGGCTGTTGATGGGGTGACAAATACTTCAAGGTTCTTTCTTGTCTCTTACTCTATTCTTACTTTTCATTAATAATCTCTCAGTTGCTCATCTATCTTATACGTTCAAATGCCGATGAATCGACCCTCCATTCTTCTACTCATTTCAAATCTGCTCTCTCTTTTGCATCTAGAGTTGCTTATCGTCTTCATCATCTTCTGTTTCAATTCTTGCTGATCTGAATAGAATTTCCCAGTGGGGTCTTCTCAACCTTGTGAAATTTACCTTTTTAAAAACTCAACTTCTTAAAATCTCTCTCTTTCAAAGACACCTAACTTTTAATATTTCTTTCGATGGTTCTGTCGTTTCTCCTTTTGAGAGCATAAACATCCTTGGCCTTCACATAAAAAAAAAATGTTTTGGAAACATAACATCACAATGGTTTCTAGGGCTGACTCAAAGAAGCTGAGAGTTCTGTTTAGGCTGCGAGAAATTTTTTCTTCTTCACAGTACTCCAATTATACAAGGGACTGAACCGCCCTTGTATGGAGTACTGCTCTCATATCTGGGTAGCTCAAGTTTCTCACGTCTTTTGGATAGGATTGAATCAAAGGCTAAAAGACATATATTGTTCCGCTCCTTCTTATTCACTTGACCCTTTATCTTTGCGACGTGACGTTGGTGCCTTGCCTCTTTTCTATAGGTACTACAGCGGCAAATGCTCGAGGGAACTGTCTACTCTTATACCTTCGCTTTTACGACGACCTCGTAGCACAAGGAGTGCATTGACTGCACATGAATTTTGTATGGACATGGCCAACTCCAGGATTGTCCGATGTGGTCTCCTTTCCAGCCACCTCTGCTTTGTGGAATTCTCTCCCATCTTCTGTGTTTTCTGCCGAATTTAATCTCAATTACTTTAAAGCTCATTACTGTGCTCACCTACGAAATTTGCGTTAGGTGGGACTTGTAGGGTTTTTCTGATTCTGTTATTAATCTAACACACTAGCCTTGAATAGAGCTCTGCCCGTGAGTTTTGATATATATATATATATATATATATATATATATATATATATATATATATATATATATATATATATATATATATATATATATATATATATATATATATATATATATATATATATATATATATATATATATATATATATATATATATATTTTCAGAACTCGTCTAGTGAAACTGTTACTATAGAATGGCTTTGGGATAGTATAAAGCTAAAAGAATTGCAACCAACGCGATATTACAGAAACTGATTTTAAGAGTTGCGTGATTGAATATCTTCAGGTTATTTCACGAGCTCTTCTTAATTTAAATTATTTTGATTATAAAATTATTGATATTTTTCTTGTGTGTAAATTATTATTCTATTGAGATTGGTTATTATTATATTAATCAAATGTTTTAAATCAATATTCACTATTTAATTTTATTTTTAAACCACCATAGTGTCTATTTTTATTAGACAATCGGTAAAGTTATTATTCTGAAAGTTATTCCATTACGTATATAACGTTTTGCAGTGTAAATTTTGTTGTTGAAACTTTATTTTAGTTTATGTAACTTTTTTTTAAAGTAATCTTAAGCAAGGCTGTGTTATTCAAACGTTATTCAAAGCTTGAGTTGTATAATTTAAAATTTTCTTGCATCTATCTGTGATTCACATTTGTATATTAATGAATATTGTTGTATAATGTATTTATGCATACTGTGCTGCTAAAACATGTATTCAGGTATTTCAGGTTATTAGGTATCTCTTTACAAAGAAAAACACATTTTTAAAAACGTTCCTAATAGATTTGTAATAGTTTAAATAAAAATATTAAACATGGATTTATTTTTCAGTAAATTTGCATTATATTTCTTTTAACTTTTATTCATACCTTTGTTTCATTTGTCATTTTGTAGATAAAGAATTTAAGTTCACATTCTCCGGCTGGATTTACGAAGTTTCAGTATTTCAATTTCAATTTTTCGTTCTTTACTAGCATTATCTATCATAGAATGAGTTAATATTATATTCTTTAGAATATGATTTTAAAGTTTTGATACAATATTCAAGTGAACTGTAAATGATGATGAAAGCCTTCAAATTATTGCGTGTAATTTGCAATAAAAAGTATCCAGCCTACTCAAATCTTAAATTCACGCTGAAATACTGAATGATTCTTACAAGTCATCAAGCAGGAGGTGGACATATGATAAATCCCAAAAGGTAAAACAAGACCTTGCTACTTCGCTTTCAGTAATGACAGCACCTGCAGTTTTGAAAGAGAAGAATGTCTTTGAAAAAAAAGTGACAGACTTACAGACTTTATGCTTCTTCTTTACTGAAATTTTATATATATATATGTATAGCTCTGTACAAGATTTAAATTTTCTTTGTCAAATATAATTTGGCTGGGAAATTCTATAAAATTTGGTCAAAACAGGTTTAAGACAAACTTATTCACTTTAGCTTAAAAAGAAATGTAGACAACATTTATGATTGTATAAAAGGAAAACTCTAATTTACCTTCTAGAGTTCGACTAACGAAGGATAGTGTTTCAAACGATGAAACAAGAGAGAATGAACGGAAGAAAAGTTTGTCTTGAAAAAAAATGAGAAATTAAGAAACAAAATCAGCAATATGACATCACTATTGTATAGTCTTGAAATTTAAAAAAACTTAAAAAATGAATATTTGGAAAGGTTGACGAGCAAGTATATTAACCTATCATGGAAATTAATGTTGCGCAAGAAATATGGACAATAATTGAAGATATATAAACAGGCACAGGGCTGAAGATTAAATTGCCTGAGAATCTTCCTAGAAATAATGAAGTCGGAAATATGTCAAGATGAATGCCAAAGGAAATTGTAGAAAACTTTTTTTAAAATAGTATTGATGATCATGGGAAGAGACAAAGAAACTTAGAGGGTGATCATCAATTTTAAAATAACTGCGACGATTCAGTTTTCTGGAATGCAAGAGAGCATTTTAGCTGAAGATGCTATAGTAAATTCCTCCTGTTGACGGTCTTATTAATTAAATAGGGTAACATCTTCCTTTTTCCTTTCATCGAGACCTTGATTCAATAAATAATTTCTTTTTGTTCCTGTTTCTCCTAAAATTCGCCTTCTTTCACGATGTTGCAAGGAAGCTTTATAGATGTTGATTTTGTGGTACTTCTCTATAATTATGATAATTAGCTAATGGAAATCACATTTCTTACCGCATGTACAAGTTGAGTTGTAAGGCAAATCTGTTTCTCTGTACTTTTGACTGTTCTCTACCAAGTTGTCTTTTTCCCAAATTATTTTTCTTATGAGAAGCTTTTTTAATTAAAAACTTTGGCTTTTATTTCTCATGTCTGATTTACATTTTGTTTTCCGAAATTATATAGACAGTTCAAACACATAAGGTGATGAATCAAATGATATTTTGAGTATTTTCTAGGATTTTTTGTTTTCATGCTTTGCAATTAAATAAAACACGTCCGTTTTCATTATATCCAAGACGGTGATTACATCCGGGCCTGAATTGTTAATGTGCTAAATATATTGCTCGACTTCTTCAGTTGCAGCGACTTGCACAGTAAAGTAATAGATGTAAACAAAATTGGTTTCAATCATCAAATTCAATTTTAGAGATGTTTATTATTACAGTCACAAAATATACTTGAGTTTTACAAGTTTCCGATGTTTAACTGTCACAATATTTTTCTCATACTTCTCATCATACCAGAAGCTAAATGTTATTTTTGTCAATATTGGCAAAAAATTTTGTGAATTCAAAGTTCAAATTCAAATTCAGTTTCGCAGGCTTGCACCAACAAACACGTGAGACAATACTCTATGAAGCAGGGAATGTGCTTAATTCAAATCAGAAACTATTTGGTTTTGGTAAGAAAACTTGTAACCTTCGGGGAACGACAGTCTTTTGGAGGTAAACTAAGTTGCTGTCCCAAAATTCAAGGTGGAACAGGGTACGCCTGTCAACGCATTGCCGATTGGAAATTTTTTATTAAATATGCAGAATCAGAATACCATATAGTTGGTGGTGAGCGCATATCACCTTCCTTATTCATCGATGAATGAATATTAACAATTAATCTTCACTGAAGAGGCACCCTATTAAGTGGGCCAGCCCTACTGGCTACCTGAGTCTTTTGAAACACCAACTGGTAATGGCTTTACAATTCCTGTAAGGAGGAAAAAAAAGACTAATGATCATCACATAAAGTTCTCTTGGGAGACAAACCGGTTGATATTGAAGAATTTGTACAAAGGCTCTATCTGACACCGCTGTGCTTCTCGGGTGCGTTCAAGAACTGCACGGGAAAGGGTATAGAACATGTTTATTAAAGACTCCCAAACTGACCCTTGTGTCTATTGGAAAGGGGCCTGCGGGAAAGAGAGTGCGACCAAGTGAAGCCACTGCAAAAGGAAGTGTTAAGAGACCCAAGATTGTAGGTAGTGAAGGAGGTGTAAGTCCCTAAGCTGTTTTTTTCTAGCCATGGTGTAAATCAAATCAAAAATAGGAATAGTCCCAAAAATATACTCTGTGAACAGTTCCTGCCAATGAACTAATAGATTAAATTAAGGCCATACAAGAAGCTTTCCTTAATAGAATTGTGAAATCCGAATACTGAAATATATTGAAAAGGTTCCATGGATCTGTATTCAAATCAAGCAGTCTACTGCTCAATTGTGCTGATGAGGCAACATCCAAGTGGGAAGGCCCAGTCTGTGAGCAGCAGAGGGAGATGAAATCTAAGTATTCCGAAGAAAATGAATGACAAAATTCATCCTTTTAACTGGAAGACCAAAATATCAGGGTTTGAAAGTGAAGGTGTGAAAGATTTTTTTAGGAAGAGTAAAGATTCTAAAACACATGTTTTTCTTCTAGACAACATTAAGAAGCTGAACTGAGATCGATTAATAATTATCTCGGCTACAATTCGACAGTGTGCAACTTAAGTAAAAGGAAACCTACTTAAGTAAAAGGGAGACCTGGTGAGAAAGGCAAAGCGCGAAGTGGCGAATGTGAAACTTTGTGTGGATGGTCCTTTCCACAAGAGGTACTAAGCACTTCGAATGGAGACGGTTTTACCTAACTTGACCCGGGAGAGGCTTCTACCTACTCTGTAAAAGATAGGTAAAAATATCAAGATTGCTATTAGCTACGGGAAAAATTGTCTACGTATGTCGGCACGATCGAAAGATCCATTATATCGAGAGCCGAACTAATAAAGGATATTGGAGTCTCGATTGCTGTCAATTTAATTTCCACCACGTGACTTTTATTTGCGAGAATCTGTCAATGGAAATATTTTCTGGTTACCCAGGTGTCAATTTTAATTGAAATGGGCTAAAGGGATAATATTCGTCGAAATCTACCTTTTACCCCTCATGTTGCTTGACGCTTTCTACTATGGGTTCGGAGATATTATCTCCCGAAAGTTGATATAATTTATCTGAATGAGCTTATGTTAGTTTTTTCCCCAAGTTTTTGAACGTTTTGACGGTTTTTGGTTCTCAATAACTCACAACCTAAAGGACTTACAATTTTCGTCTTACGTGAGGATATCCAATGCATCATGGGCTGCATTTTTGCTTAATGAACTATCTCAATAGAAACAATAAGTTCTGATATATTTTAGTCAGAATGTTGGTACTCAAGCTAATTTTCGCTTTACGGACACGAAAACGAAATACGTACCATATGGATGTTATAAAAAAAATTATTCCGCGATTTATTCTGTGCCAAACCTACGTCTTAAAATCTACGTCCAAGAGTAAATGTCACAACTTATCACAGAAATCGTGTGACATTCCTACATGAGACGTAGCGCTCTTATGTTACATGGTATTTTCCGTGTAAGCAGGTGACATACCTCGAAATTTGTCACAGCTGTGACATTCTGTAGGGTAACATAGCCTCTATACAAAATGTCGAGTAGAGCCCGTCAGCAAACATTTTCTTGCCTATAAAACTTAATTCAGATTTTATTACTGATATTTTGAAAACTTACCTAAAAGTTTAGCTTTCATTGTTATTTAGGCCTTGTGTTATTATTATTATTATTATTTTATTATTATTATTATTATTATTATTTATTATTATTATTATTATTATTATTATTATTATTATTATATTATTATTATTATTTTTTTTTTTTTTTTTTTTGCTTACAGTATGACATAAACAATATATCAAATGCATGTCCCCGACCCATAAGTGATGTTAATGTTAAAAGTAAGACCTAGCATACGTCTAGCTTGTCTACTTTTTTAAATGAACCTCTTTTTTTTAGTTTCAGAAATAGCAAAAGATTTTTTTCCTAACATAGACCTGTGTGTATGTGAGTGTGTGTTTGTGTGTGTGTGTGTACGTGTGTGGGGTGTACTAAAATAGGAGTGAAATTATGATTTGGTGAAAAGATGGGTGACAACCATATGACTACTACGATTTGAACGAGTTTTGAAAACATGTTGTCAATTACATTACTTTAAGAAAATAAAATAATGATGATATGGACAAGAAATAATGTCGAGGATTTAGACGACTCTACTCGTTTTTGAAATTGTCTGTCAACGTTTGGGCTACTTCCATCTATTATCAAGAGCAATATTATAAATGCATGACTGACAAGCGAATGGTATCCCGCTGCAAAGTAGGAGGAGCACGGTTGAAAATCCTATAAAGTGGGTCCCTCAGTTACCTACCTTGTATTATGAAATATAAATATGAATATACTTAAGGTATAAGGGAAATCCACTGTGATGAGTTGCACCCCTCCCGGTGAGGGATTTCATACCCCGTCTTACATACTTTTATTGTAAAGCAGTAGATAATACTGGGTCATATTTTAGTAAAAAAAAAAAAAAAAAAAAATTAAAACTTGAAATAGGCCTAAAATTGTGGAAAAAGAAAAATAAATATTTACTGATAATGAGTATGACCCGTCTATTTAAGACGGATATATTACTACAGCTCTTAAAGACTTTAATAAAGTCCTTCAAAAATATTCTATTTGAAAAATTGGAGTTTCTAAAAAATTTAAAATTTTTTCTTAATGTATATTTTTAATATTGAAGTGAACATATGACGACATAAAAAGATTTAAAGTTTAAGCATGTATATTTTAAAAGTGAAGGAAGAGAAGAGTACCTCGAGTAATAATGAAAATAATGTAAAATATCATATAACCCCCCCCCCTCCCTCTCCTCCCGTAAATAAAACTTTTTTGGGGGCTAAAAAAACACGATTTAAAAAAAAACAACGATTTTTTGCATCACTATATATATATATATATATATTGAGGTATTTTATATGCAACAACCAACCAGCGAAACAAACATACGAACAAAGATCTGTATATAAATAGCTGTCTTTGGAGGTTTGGTTTATACTCACCAAACCCTTCGATGAAGATACACCTCGGACCTCTCTTGGGATCGTTACCTCGAAACGTTACTACAAATCTTCAGGTATTATTGCTCTTATTATTATTATTATTATTATTGTTATTATTATTGTTACTAGTTATTTGTTTATTGTCTATTACAGAAATAAAAGCCTGACTTCCTCTTAGTAGTCTTTGCCCCTCAATTTTATTTCTGAAGACTTCTAGGGGATATGGATGCTGTTGGCAGAATATTGCGTCCCATTACACTGGACATTGAACCTACATCTCAAGATGCTCCCAGAGTCTTCAAGCACTGGAAATTTGTACTCACTCAATATATTTCTGCAATACCCGAGGAATCTCAGGACTTGTCTTTGGGGGTTCTGGCTGGATCTTTATCTCCAAACAATTTCGAACTGATTTCTGAGTGTCGTACTCACGAAGCCGCTCTCCAGTCCTTGACCTCTATATTTGTGAAACCCCCTAGTGATGTTGTTGCTCGTCACTCTCTCATGACTCGAAAGCAACTCCCTCAGGAATCTATTGATGAATATGCTAGAGAGTTACAGCGTCTGAGTATTGATTGTGCTTTTCGAGATGTAACTGCTTCCACTTATAGGAATGAGTATATCAGAGATTCTTTTATATCCGGCCTAAAATCCCCCCATGTCAGAACGCGACTTTTGGAATTTCGTGAATTGCCTCTTGAGAGTGCAATTGATAAAGCTCGTGCACTAGAGCTAGCCCATCAAGATGCTATGACTTATGAAGCTCCCGGAAATCTTGCGGTAGTCTCTTCTCCCGTTCCACCTTCCTCCACAACTGTCCATGAAGATGTGGAAGCCGCAGCATTGGTCACTACTTCGCAAAAACGACCATGTTTTTTCTGTGGAAAAAGACCTACCCATGACCGGGCTGTTTGCCCTGCTCGAGGAGCCTTATGCTCTTCCTGTCATAAAAGAGGTCATTTTGCGAGGGCTTGCAGATCTACCAATACCCCTATATCAAGACCTGAGGTGGCTGCCTTCACCAAGGTGTACTCGTTCACGACATCTGCTTCAACTTTTCCTCCTGGATTACAATCCTCATCCTTGAGTATCACCATCTCGAACCATGAAGTTCGAGCTCTTATAGATACTGGTAGCTCAGAGAATTTTGTGTCCCATTGTCTTGTCTCTAGATTGAGCCTGCCTACAACTCCTTACGTGGGAACTATTGCAATGGCTTCCTCTTCGTGGACATCTTCTGTCTCTTCTTGTTGCCATATTCACTTTACTATCGATGACAGAGAGTATGATGAGCGTTTCCTCGTTATGCCCAACTGTTGTACTGATGTAATTCTGGGTATACCTTTTTTGAAGCAACATTCGTCCCTTAAACTCTCTTTTGGAGGAACTAAAAAACACTTGGAAGTTTGCGCTCTGGCTCCTTTTCAGATACTTCCCCCAAGAATCTTTTCTAACTTATCTCCAGATTGTAGACCTATTGCTGTGAAATCTAGGAAGTACAGTTCTTCTGACGTCTTATTTATTAAGGATGAGATACAACGACTCCTGTCTGAAGGAATTATCGAGCCAAGCAATTCTCCCTGGCGTGCTCAGATTCATATTGTTAATCAAGGGCAAGGTAAAAAGAAAAAGAGAATGGTCATAGACTACTCTGCTACCATAAATCGCTACACCTATCTTGATGCTTATCCCCTCCCATCTCTGGATACTTTGGCCAACAAAATCGCTTCTTATAAAGTGTATAGCTCTGTGGATCTCAGAAGTGCTTACCACTGTGTACCTCTTCATCCTGATGACAAGCTTTTTACTGCTTTCGAGGCTGATGGGAAACTCTATCAATTCTGTCGCCTTAGTTTTGGCCTCACTAATGGCGTGTCCTGCTTTCAGAGGGTTATCGATAAGTTCATTAAAGAACATGAATTAACTGATACTTTCGCATATCTGGATGATGTGACTATTTGTGGTCGCACCCAAGAAGAACATGACCGGAATCTTTCTCGTTTTTTGGATTGTGCAAAACGTTTTAATATGACTTTTAGTCATGAGAAATGTCAATTTTCGCTCACGTCTATTCGCATCCTCGGTTATGAGATATCATATGGGAAGCTTCGTCCTGACCCTTCACGTATGCAGCCACTTTTAGACCTCCCTATTCCATCCAACGCAAAATCGCTCTCCAGACTCTTGGGTCTTTTCGCATATTACTCACGCTGGATTCCTCGTTATTCTCATAAACTCCGACCTCTTATTAATGCTGTTTTCCCGTTAACTACTCCAGCGATAGAGGCCATCTCTGTTCTGAAAAACGCAATCCTGAATGCAGTTCGCTCCCATGTTGATGACACTCTACCCTTCGTATTGGAAACGGATGCATCTGACGAAGCTATCGCTGCTACCCTAAATCAGGAAGGCCGCCCTGTAGCCTTCTTCTCCCGATCTTTGTCCCCTTCGGAGAGGGGACATTGTTCTCTTGAAAAAGAGGCATACGCCATCATCGAGGCTATTCGACATTGGAGGCATTATTTGTTGCCTCGCCCGTTCACTTTGATTACTGACCAGAAATCCGTCTCGTTTATGTTCGACATGTCACATAAGAGCAAGATTAAAAACGAGAAATTAGCACGTTAGAGGTTAAAACTTCTTCCATATAAATTCGAGATTATACATCGTCCTGGAAGTCTTAACCAGGCTGCTGACGCCTTATCTAGACCTTTGTGTTCAGCTACTCATAGTACTGAGAGTCTTGCCTCACTTCATAGTAGATTGTGCCATCCCGGTGTTGCTCGTTTCTCGCATTATTTAAGAACTAGGAATATTCCCTTTTCTACTACAGAGATCCGGAAAATTATATCATCTTGCTCTACCTGCTGTCGCCTAAAACCACAGTTCTATCGACCCGATGTTCCCAATCTTATACATGCACTTCACCCATTCGATCGACTTAGTGTTGATTTCAAGGGCCCACTTTCTTGTTCACCTGGGTCTCGCAATCGTTATCTTCTAGTGGTTATTGATGAATACTCGAGATTTCCTTTCGCTTTTCCATGTTCGGATCTCTCATCTAAGACAGTTATCGATTGCTTCACGTCTCTCTTTTCGATGTTTGGGACTCCTGGCTATATCCACTCTGATAGAGGTACTGCTTTTATGTCATCCTCTGTGAAGGATTTTCTTACCAGAAATGGAGTGGCCACCAGCCGTTCAACGCCTTATCATCCTACTGGTAATGGTCAGTGTGAACGTTACGTTGGTTTAATTTGGAAGACTATAACATTGGCTCTGGATTCACAGAAGTTGCCTCCTAGCTCCTGGGAAATGGTTCTGCCTCAAGCTCTCCATTCTCTAAGGACATTACTATGTACCGCTACTAATGCGACTCCTCATGAGCGCCTATTTTCTTTTCCTCGAAGGTCTTGCTCTGGATACAATCTCCCTACATGGCTTACCGCTCCTGGTAAGGTATTGCTGCGCAACTTTGTTCGTACCTCTGGGGAGCCGCTGGTTCAGGAGGTGGATTTACTGGAGGCTAATCCCTATTACGCTTTTGTGCGATACCCCAATGGTAGGGAAGATACTGTTTCAGTGAGGGATTTAGCTCCCGGTGGGTCTCCTACTCAGCTCCACGATCTGCCGACCTCCCTTTCACCTGATCTTTCTTCATCATCTCCTCCACAACAACATTCTATTACCCAGCCATCGGACTCTGTCACCCCTCAACTGCCCGAGCCGGCTGCGGTCAGAAGATCTTCCAGGATTTGCGGACCCCCTCAGAGACTGGAATACTCGTCTTTAGGCGGAGGTGATTGAGGTATTTTATATGCAACAACCAACCAGCGAAACAAACATACGAACAAAGATCTGTATATAAATAGCTGTCTTTGGAGGTTTGGTTTATACTCACCAAACCCTTCGATGAAGATACACCTCGGACCTCTCTTGGGATCGTTACCCCATAACCTCGAAACGTTACTACAAATCTTCAGGTATTATTGCTCTTATTATATTATGTTATTATTATTATAATTATTGTTATTATTATTGTTACTAGTTATTTGTTTATTGTCTATTACAGAAATAAAAGCCTGACTTCCTCTTAGTAGTCTTTGCCCCTCATATATATATATATATATATATATATATATATTATATATATATATATATATATATATATATATATATATATATATATATATATATATATATATATATATATATATATATATATATATATATATATATGTGTGTGTTGTGTGTGTGTTTGTATGTGTGTGATAACATCTTAGGGCAAAGAGGTTCAAAATTCCATTTGATTTCTCAGATTATTTTTTCTTTCGAAACTTTTTTTTTCTACGAAACAAGACAAACACATTGTATGAAGCTTATTAAATGGGTTAACAATCTAAGGAAAAATTTGTAAATTCGTCAAACTACCATATATATATATATATATATATATATATATATATATATATATATATATATATATATATATATATATATATATATATATATATATATATATATATATATATATATATATATAGGGAGGACGTAGCGCCGTCCGAAGCGATGAAAGTACCCTCACTGAGCTTAACTGCGGAGTGATAGGGTGGACTAGAACATTTGGTTCGTTGCCCTTTGGTTCGTTCGTTTCAGCGTTTCACCTTCTCAGAGGGTCTCTAGTGTACCTTGATCTCATATTGGAGTGCCTATGCTCCCACAAATTCTCCCTTCTTCTCATTACTTCTACAAATTAACAATTATTACATACATTACTATTAAAATAATGAAAATGGCGAAAACTGCCTCGGAGAAACTTGGAGGATCGGCTTCCAAATGTAGCCCCTCATCTACCTCTTCCCCCATCCTCATTTGAAAGTTGGTTACCTCTGGTGATGGGGTTGGTGCCATTAAGCCCTCTATGCCGACTTGCACTGGTGCACGGTCTTCTTTTTTCATTAATTTAATTTCATTAATATTAGCGGTCTTTTGTCTAGTCTTCACTTTGTTGAACACCACCTATCTTCTTCTAGACCTTAACTCTTGTTCTTAACTGAAACTCAGTTGTTTGAGTGCTCTGACAGCAAATCCTACTCTGTTTCCTCCTACTGTCTCTATCCACAATGTTGCGTAAATAGACGCAACAATGTTGTCTGTTCTCGTGTCTCTAATTTAGAGTCTTCTGAATTCTTTACTTTATGGCTTAAACTTTCTTGCAATTCTACAACTAAATTCATTTGTTCTGTCCACTTATCTCCTAACTCTACAGAGAATCCAAAATTCTTCGACTATCTTAACTTCAAAACAGACCACATTCTTCCTTCTTCTCCATTCTCTTAAATTATCATTTTAAGTGATTTCAATGTTCATCACTGACATGGCTTTCATTTTGTTCTCATAATCCAGATGGTGAACTCGCCTGCCAATTTCTATCCAGAGCAACCTTGAGGAGTTGGTGCATTACCCTGCCCGTATTCCTGACCGCATTAGTGATGAATCCAACATATTTGATCTTTTCCTAACTTCTTATCGGTCTCATTACACTCTTTCAACTCTTTCCTCCCCTGGGTTCATCCGATCACCTTATCTCTGTATCTTGTAGTCTCTTTAAGTCTTAAGTAAGAATGGCCCCAGCCTTCGGAGAGGATACGTTTCTGGCATTTCGGTACTACTAATTAGTCTGGCTTACGGTTGTACTTTTCTGATTTAGCATGGAATGATTACTGTTTCGTGGGAGGGATCCCTCTTAGTGTTCAGAGTGCATAACCGAATTGATTCTCTCTGTCATGGAGGTGTACATTACATATTAGTTCCTTTCTACTTAACCTAACAAACCTTAGTTTAACTCGGCTTGTTCTCATGCTATCCGCCGCAGGTGTGCTGCCTTAAGGGATTACTGTCGTCTTCAAACTCCAGAAACTCACATAACTTTTATTTCATGAATCGTGCAAAATCTATCCTTCTTGACACTAAAAACTCTTTTCTCAGTAGAAAATGCAATAATCCTTCTGGTTACTTTCTTCACGCTCTTTCTGGCATTTTGCAAAATATGTCAACTGTAACTTTGCTTCTTCCTCTTTCCCTCCTTTAGTATCTTCTGATGGCACAATTACCGTTTTGCCTTCCACTAAAGCTGTACTCTTTGCTCAAACTTTTGCCTTTAATTCAACCTTTCACGATTCAGGAGCTGTTTTTACTCCGTCAACCCCCTTTAACTCATTTATGCCTAAAATTAGAATTTCTTCTAAAGATGTCACTTCTGCTCTTTCTGAGCTAAACACTATGAAGGCGTACGGTCCTGATGGTATCCCTCCTGTGGTTCTCAAAGCCTGTGCTTCCGAGCTTCAACCCTGCCTTGGTAAACTTTTTCGCCTATGTCTTTCTACTTCAGCCTTCTCTTCTTGCTGGAAACGTGCGCTCATTCAACCTGTGACGAAAAAAGGAACCCCTCTCAACCCTTTAACTACCGTCCAATTTCTTTAACCTCCGTAATTTGTAAAGTTTTGGAATCTATCCTTAACAGGAAAATTTGGAAACATCTCAATTCTTCAAATCTTATCTCTGATCGCCAGTATGGCTTTCGTAAGAAACGTTTACTGGTGATATTCTTTCCCTTCTCTCTGACTCTTGGTTCTCCACTTTTCGGGATTTCTATGAATCTTTTGCTGTCACGCTGAACATATCGAAAGCTTTCGGTAGAGTCTAGCACAAGGATTTGATTTTCAAATTTTCCTCTTTCGGAATCTATCCTTCTCTTTGTGGCCTTCTCTCAAATTTTCTTTCTGGTCGTTCTATAGCAGCTGTTGTAGACGACCTCCGTTCACCCTTTAAATCTATTAATAGTGGTGTTGCTCAAGGATCTGTACTTATTCCCAATACTTTTTCTGCTTTTCATTGATGATCTTCTCTCTCTGTTACTTCATCTCCTATCCACTCCTATGCCAATGACTCCACCCTTTATTACTCTTTTCAATTTGAAAGGCGCTCCTCCCACAGCAGTTAATAGAAGCAAGGAGCAATTATCCTTGGAGCATTTCAAATTGGGGCAAAAGAAAACATGGTCGTTTTCAATGTCACCAAAACTCAATTCCTCCAACTTCTCTACTCGACACAATCTTCCACACACTCAAACCTTCATCTCTCTTTTAATATTCTCGGAGTTTCTTTTTCTTGTGATCTTTCTTGGAAAGATCACATTACTTCTCTTTCTAAAAAAGATTCTTAGAGGTTGGGAGTTCTGGGGCGCTTTCAGAACTTTTCCACACCACTCCAGTTGCTTGTTCTTTATGAAGGTGATATTCGCCTCTGTATATAGTACGCCTCGCACATCTGGGGTGGCTCCACTCATACAACTCTCCTTGAAAAGGTGGAGTCTAGGGCTTTTCGTCTTATCAATTCTCCTACTCTCACTAATTCTCTCCAAACTCTTTCTGCCTGTCGTATTGTTGCTTAAGTTTCTCTATACTATCGCTATTCCTATTACAATGGACTCTTCTGAACTCTCTCATTCGCATACCTCCTCCTTTGAGAAGAGCTCATGCGATACGTCTTTTTACATAGTTTCATCCTTTCTCTGTCCAACTCTCTGACCTCAGACTTAACCACTATGCTCAATCTTTCATGAACTCTACTGGTAAAGTCTGGAACACACTTCCTTCATCTATTTTCCCAACTTCCTATGACTTAGCCACCTTCAAACGCCGTGTATCAGGTCATGTCGGCCTTTAATTCGACAATGTTCCCGACTTTCCCCCTAACTCTGGTGGAATATTGGTAGGCCTCTGGCCTTTGCCCACCAGAGGCTATAAAAAAAAAAAAATATATATATATATATATATATATATATATATATATATATATATATATATATATATATATATATATATATATATATATATATATATATATATACTATATATATATATATATATATATATATATATATATATATATATATATATAATATATATATATATATATATATATATATATATATATATATATATATATATATATATATATATATATATATATATATATATATATATATATATATATATATAAAGGTGTCAATAATATATTCATACATTTACATATTTAGTAGTTTTTGTCATTTTCGGACCTACTGGCGGCTGGCACTATCAGATCTTCTAAAATTCCTTGATCCTCACTGTTACATCTTGTGAAGAAGAAGGATAATTCGTATCGCTCATGTACCGATTTCCATGCTCTGAACTCTGTTACAAAGGACGATAAGTACTCTCTTCCTATTATTTCATATCTTTCCGCTTCTCTTCATGGTTCATCTGTCTTTTCTAAAGTTGATTTAAAGAGAGCTTATCATCTACTCCGAGTCCATTCAGACGATATCGAGAAAACAGCGTGCGCCATCACGTTTGGTTCCTATGAGCACCTCACAATGTAGATTGGGTTGAAAGGTTTGGCGTCCACCTTTCAACGGTTCATGGACTCTCTTTTTCGTGACCTCTTGGGCATCTTCTTTATATCTTGACGATATTCTTATTCATTCCACTTCTGAAGAAGCTCACTCTGCCCTCTTAACCAAAGTTTTCTCTATTTTAAACACACACAATCTTCGTCTTTCCTTTAATCCAAATGCTCCTTCTTTCAATCTTCTCTCGACTATTTAGGTTTCCATATTTCGTCGGCTGGGTTGGATATTCCTGAAAGTAAGTAAGAATCAAAATTGCCTAATTTCCCATCTCCCTCAGGATTCACAATCTCTTCAACGATTCATTAGGCTCCTAAATTTTATGGCAGCTTTGTTCTCAATTTTGGAACTCTCATGTACCCTAAAATTGAATTTATTCCCTTTAATCAGAAGGTCAAATCCCTTTCTAGGCCTCCTGATGCCATCAGGCTTTCACAGACATTAAAAACATTATACCCAACCGTTTCTTGTTCTCCCTTATATGTACCCTTTCTTCTACTGTTCTACACCTTAGTTATAGATGCAAGTAAAGTTCGCAGCGGGCTCGGCTTTACATCTAAGTTGTAGACGGAATCCCTATTCCTGTTGATTTCTTTTTCTAAAGAAGTTTTCCGAAGTACAGCGTCGTTACTCCACTTTCGATAGAGAACTTCTTGCAGCCTATCTTTCTATTCTTCATTTCAAAGACTTTCTCGAAGGACGAACTGTGATATCTGCTTTTCTGATTCACAAAGCCTTTAGTTCACGCCCTTGCCAGTAGACGTCAAGGCAACTTCAGATCGAGCAGCAACGCCACAGCTTACCACTTTCTTAGAATATATTTTTTCTGCAGAATATATTGCAGGTTCTGAAAATGTTGTAGCCGATGCGTTGTCTCCGAGCTTACGACGCACCAGATTCCTTTACTCCTGTTTCTTTCGATATTCCTCTTGTTACACCTTCCATCACACACTTTTCCGGCTGTTCACGCAGTCATGGTTGACGCTTCTGATCTCTCCGGCATAGCTCGTGCCCAAGAATCGGATTCTGAAATCATTTCTTATACAGACCGTCTTAAATCTTTTACCCTCTCTCCTCAAACTTCAATTCTTTGTGATGTTTCTTCTGTTTATCCTCGTCCTTTTGTACCTAAAGCTCTTAGGCGTGTTATCTGATTACTGATCTCCACAACCTCTCTCATCCCGGTATCAAGGCTTCTGTTCGTCTTATCAAGTCACGCTACTTTTGGCCAGACATTGATAAGGGATGTTCGTACTTGGTCTCAGTGAGTGCCATTCTTGTCAGGTTTCAAAGGTCCATCGTCACACAAAGAGTGTGGATTTTGCCTTTAGACATTCCTTGTGGGACGCTTTTTAAACTGTTCATATTGACATCGTAGGAACCCCTTCCTTCGGTTCATTCTCCCCTCTTCTTCACGCATTTTTCTCATATTCCTATATCCTCACCTGTATTGACCGTAGTACTAATTGGGTAGAGGCGATCCCTCTTCCCGATATTAATACAAAAGCCGTGGCGTTTGCACTCCTCCATGGTTGGGTGTCTCGTTGTGTGGGACACCGCTCTACGTCATTACGGATCGAGGTACACAGTTTGAGTCCGAATTTACTCCGATCTTTCTTCAATGGTGGGTTTTCACCGCCTCCGCACGACCTCCTACCACCCCCAGTGTAATGGGAAGATAGAACGTGTCCACCACATCCTTTAAAGCTTCTTTAAAAGCTCGTGGTGGAGACTGGCTATTGTCCCTTCCCTTAGTTTTCTTAGCTCTGCTCTCTATGTCAGATTCTTCTGATATTTCTCCTTTCCTTCTTGTGATCGGAAAAGCTCCTTTGTTTCCTCACTGTCTTCTCTCTGTGCCGCCGCCTACGGTTTCTTCTGGTTTTGATTTTATTAAAAACTTTGTTCTGCGCATGAAAGAGCTAGACAATCGCATTTCCCCTCCTTTACATCACACTTCTTTTACACCTTATATACCATGCGACCTCTTTACTTGTTTTCATGTCTTTTTACGAGTTGACAGGATTACACGACCTTCTTTCGAAGTTCAGTTTCGATCTCCTAAGTATTTTACCATCCTCCTTCTTTCGGGTAAGCACGAAGTGGTCTCTGAAGATCGCTTAAAACCTGCTACTCTTCCTTCTACTGTTTCTCCTCCTACTGCTTCTGCTTCTTCTTCCACTCTTTCCTCTGAGCATTACATTTCTCTTCCACTCTCTTCTAATCATTTACCTACCTCTCTTCCACTGTGCCAATCTCTCTTGCTCCTTCACCTCCTACTTCTCTTGCTCCTTCTTATCATCCTACCCCTTCACCATCTATTACTCCTCTTCCATATATACACTCTCCTTTACCTACCTCTCTTCCACCTTCTACTGGTTCTTCATTGCATTCAGCTCCTGTAACAATCTCTCTTGCTTCTTCACCTCCTACTTCCCTTGCTCCTTCTCAACATCCTACCCTTTCATCATCTACTACTCCTCTTCCATATATACACTCTCCTATGTCCCTTTGTTCGGGCAAGATAGTCACATTTCACCCTCAACCATACATAAAAATAAGTTTCAAGATGGATCAAACCCTAGCGACCTCCAGTCTCCCCCTGTGTAGTGATGTGGTGCCAGGAATATATTTATATATTTACATATTTAGTATTTTTTTGTCATTAATTAAAAAACCTACATTATTTTAATCTAAATAATATTAATAAAATTAATAATTTCAGTGTTATAAAAGATTGTAACGCCACCTATGCGAGATGATTGAAATCTCAAGCTACCGGTTTCAAACACGTTCCATCTTCAATCCTATGCTTTGTATCTACGATTTCACACGTGTAAAGCGCTTACTCCTTTTATACTTGAACATTTATGGAATTATGTAATTTGTTTAGTTTTAAGTTGAATTTATTATCATCTATTAATCTTAACATACATTATTATTGCTATAGTAATAATTAACTATATTTCGTATACATTAAAACTTGTCATAAACAGTGAGGTGTTTTTGTATCAAGACTCCAACCTACGTAGTTGTAAGCAGCAGACACATGCATATTTAATAATTGGAGTCAGTTATATTATTAAACGATATTAATACTAACTATTTTATGGCCATGATAAATATTATTATTAATTAATAACATTTATTTAGTAAATTAAGATATTACAATCCTAACACCAGAAACTTCATAGACCATATATATATATATATATATATATATATATATATATATATATATATATATATATATATATATATATATATATATATATATATATATATATATATATATATATATATATATATATATATATATATATATATATATATATATATATATATATATATATATATATATATATATATATGCCAGACTCCAGTTTGAACCACTTAAATTTTTCAAAAACTACTGATCCTACGTAAAAAAAGATTATATTTTTCGAATCCTTGTCGAATTTCAGGTAGGAAAAATTAGGAAATATAAAAATAAATTCGGTCAGACTTCGGTTTAAACCAGGTACATATTTCAAAAACCACTTAACGTAAGCAAAAAAGGATTATATTTTTGGAATCCTTGTCGAATTTCAGTTAGGAAAAGTAAAATATTTGCAAATAAATTAAAAAAAAAAAAATTTGGTTTTGTACGACAATTGTACGTAACAAACTTAAATGATGACGTAACAAACAAATTTGGTGTTAAATCGAACATATGTCTACGGGGTGCTCTGCCCCCGTACCCCCCGACCCTTGAGTGATGATGATACTATAGACTACTTTCCCTGAAGACGATTTGGGGTATTTCCCATTTTTTCCAATTTCGAAAAATTTCTAAAAAAACCGACATTGCCAGGCTTACGATTCTCGCGAGAGAGAAAAATAAATAAACTTTACTTATATAAACTTATTATTATAAGAATTTATTTTTTATTTCCCAATTTTTCTTACCTGAAATTCGACAAGGATTCCAAAAATATAATCCTTTTTAACGTACCGTTCAGTAGTTTTTTTAGGATATTGTGACCTGGTTTAAAACGAAGTTCTGGCCCCATAAATTCTTATATTAATAAAGTTTACATAAGTAAAGTTTACTTATTTTTAAGTCTCGCGAGAATCGTACGCCTGGCAATGTCAGTTTTTTCCCCGATTTTTTCGAAATTGGAAAAAATGGGAAATACCCCAAACCGTCGACAGGAAAAGTAGTCTACAGTATCATCATCGCTCACGGGTCGGGGGTACGGAGGGCAGAGCCCCCCTTAGACAAATGTTCGGTATAACACCAAATTTAAGTTTATTACGTCATCAGTTGTCGTACAAAACCATTTTTTTTAAATTATTTTGAAACATTTTTTATACTTTTCCTACCTGAAATTCAACAAGGATTCCAAAAATATAATCCTTTTTTACGTAGGATCAGTAGTTTTTGAAATATTCATGTGGTTCAAACCCAAGTCTGATCATATATATATATATATATATATATATATATATATATATATATATATATATATATATATATATATATATATATATATATATATATATATATATATATATATATATATATATATATATATATATATATATATATATATATATATATATATTATATAGGCCAGACTTCAGTTTGAGCTAGCTACATAACTAAAAAATTACTTGACTACGTAAAAAAGGATTACATTTTTAGAATCCTTGTCGAATTTCAGGTATGAAACATTGGGAAATAAAAAATAAATTTTATAATAATAAAGTTTACATAAGTAAAGTTTACTTATTTTTAAGTCTCACGAGAATCGTACGCCTGGCAATGTCAGTTTTTTTTCAATTTTTTCGAAATTGGTAAAAATGGGAAATACCCCAAATCGTCTTCAGGAAAAGTAGTCTATAGTATCATCATCACTCACGGGTCGGGGGGTACGGGTGGCAGAGCCCCCCGTAGACATATGTTCGATTTAACACCAAATTTAAGTTTGTTACGTCATCA
>SEYY01004991.1:57500-75000 GCA_009176605.1 Armadillidium nasatum | reverse complement strand
GGAAAATTTGGAAACCTCTCAATTCTTCTAATCTTATCTCTGATCGCAAGTATGGCTTTCGTAAAGAACGTTCTACTGGTGATCTTCTTTCCCTACTTTCTGACTCTTGGTCCTCCGCTATTCGGGGTTTCGGTGAATCTTTTGCTGCGGCGCCAGACATATCGAAAGTCTTCGATAGAGTCTGGCACAAAGCTTTGATTTCCAAACTTCCCTCTTTCAGAATCTATCCTTCTCTCTGGGACCTTCTCTCTAATTTTCTTTCTGGTCGTTCTATACCAGCTGTTGTAGACGGCCACCGTTCTTCCATATAATTCTATAAATAGTGGTGTTCCTCAAGGATCTGTCCTATCTCCAACTCTTTTTCTAATTTTCATAAATGACCTTCTCTCTATTACTTCGTCTCCTATACACTCCTATGCCGATGACTCCATTCTAAATTACTCATTTCAATTTGAAAGACGTCCCTCCCAAGAGCAGTTAATAGATTCAAGAAGGATGGCCATGGAGAAACTGACCTCTGATCCTTCTCGTATTTCAAATTGGGGCAGAGAAAACATGGTCGTTTTCAATGCCTCAAAAACTCAATTCCTCCAGAGAATTGTTCAGAATATTTATTTCTTCTACATCGCCAGTTAACAGTATTACCAACTAAGAAAAATCGCAATTTATGTTTTTTGGAACAATATTTATTTTTCGGAATAACATTAAATCGTTGCAGAAATAGAGCTGCTTCAAGGAGTAGTCTTTACTTAATTAATATCCTAATTTTTTTTTATTAACTTATCGTACGTAAAAAAAGTTCATTTTATTTTAATATATTTATATCTAAAATATTTGGAATATTTTTATGTAATTTTTATTTTAAATAAAGCTTACATTATAAAAAACATGGCGGAAAAAAATAGCACACACAACCTAAGCTGTTAAAAAAGCGGCTATTAAAAAAAAAAAAAATCGCCTAAAAAGAACTTATTATTATTTTGTTGCTCCTCACCACACATCGTACGTTTGGACCATAGTATAAGTAGTACTTATACTATGTATTTAAAACTCGATAACTTACTTCCCTTTCGTTTCTCGGCTTTTTAATATCATTTTCCTTTCTTTTGGGTCATATTCTACAAATGTAAATTTCGTTACAATAGATATACTTAAAAAGAACCTATATATATATATATATATATATATATATATATATATATATATATATATATATATATATATATATATATATATATATATATATATATATATATATATATATATATATATATATATATATATATATATGTCAGACTGCACTTTAACATACTTAAATATTACAAAAACTACTGAACGTACGTTAAAAAGGATAACATTTTTGGAATCCTTGTCGAATGTTTGGTGTGAAAATTATTAAATATTTGAAAATAAATTTAAAAAAAAAAAATGTTTGTGTACGATAAGTATGATTTAACAAAACTAATTCGACTTATTTAACTTGAACGACTGAAGATGGCCGTGGTATACAAGCCTAACTGATGTATTACACCATATATAGTATATATATATATATATATATATATATATATATATATATATATATATATATATATATATATATATATATATATATATATATATATATATATATATATAGGCCAGACTTTACATTAGCGGCCATGCATAACTCAAAAAGTATTAATCTTACATTAAAAAAATAATTATATTTTTTAAATCCTTATTGGATTTTAGGTAAGAAAAATTGGGAACTAAAAAATAAATACTTATAATAAACTTTATTACATAAATAAATTTTACCTCTTTGAAAGCCTCGCGAGAATCGTGCGCCTGGCATGTCATTTTTTAAATTTTTTTTAGAAATTGGAAAATATGGGAAATACCCAAAATCGTCTTCAGGAAAAGTAGTCTACAGTATCATCATCACTCACGGGTCGGGGGGTATGGGGACAGAGCCCCCCGTAGACATATGTTCTTTTTTTGAAATATTTAAGTGGTTCATTTAACGACAACCTCCCCGCATCGTGTCTAAAAGCGAACTGACACAAATTTCTTACAATTGAAAGAGTTTTAATTTTCCACGTTGTCGTACGTTTTTAAACATATTTTTTTTTTAAATTTTTTTAAAAATTTTTTTTACTTTTCTTACTGGAAATGACCCAAGGATTTCAAAAATATAATCCTTTTTAATGTACGGTTAGTAGTTTCTGAGTTATGCATGGCCGCTAATGTAAAGTCTGACCATATATATATATATATATATATATATATATATATATATATATATATATATATATATATATATATATATATATATATATATATATATATATATATATATATATATATATATATATATATATATATCACATCTTTTAAAATTTTCTTAGTCATTAGCGAAATTTAAGTTATTCCAATTTCGATAAATTTATTTCAAAAAAAGAGACCATGCCAGACGCACGATTCTTTCAACCGCAATAAAAAAGTAAAATTTACTTACGTAATAAAATTATTTTAAGAATTTTTTTTTTATTTCGCAATTTTTCATAATCAAAATTTGTTATGGATTTCAAAAATATAATCCTTTTTTAATGTACGTTTAGTAGTTTTTGTAATATTTAATTATATAAATATATAATATATATATATATATATATATATATATATATATATATATATATATATATATATATATATATATATATATATATATATATATATATATATATATATATATATATATATATATATATATATATATATATATATATATATATATATATATATATATATATATATATATATATATATATATATATATATATATATATATTCTCTGTCTTATATTGCTAATTTAGTCGCAACAGGTATTGTGCCCATGTTGGCCTTGGTTGACTTTGGTTGGTTGTTCCTGCAACCCAGGAGCACAGTAGCCAATGCCATAGTAGCCCCAGTAGGGGTTCCAAGCACCCTCCTATGGATTTAGATAAGTACCGAGTTGCTACATTGATTCGAAGCAGAAGAGCTTGAAAACCGTTCTACTATGCCTTCTTTTTTTGGAAGGTGGCGAAGCTCAGTGGTAGAGCCTTCTGTACATTGTCTAACGGCGACGCTGTTGTCAATGGGTTCGAATCCTGGCTTGCGGAAAAATTTTCTCTGTCGTATATATATATATATATATATATATATATATATATATATATATATATATATATATATATATATATATATATATATATATATATATATATATATATATATATATATATATATATATATATATATATATATATATATATAAGACGAAGGCTTTACAGCCGAACTACGCTGTCATACAAAAAAATAAGGCATAGTAGAACCGGTTTTAAAGCTCTTCTGCTTCGAATCACTGTAGCAACTCTGTACCTATTACAATCCATAGGAGGGTGCTTAGAACCTCTATTGGAGTTACTATGGCATTCAGCTGGGTTCTCTTGGGTTGCAGGGGCAACCAACCAAAGTCAAGCAACGCAAACATAGGCACAGCAATTGTTGTGACGAAATTAGCAATATAAGCCTTTCTTAGATGAATAAATGCTATGTAAGATTTCTTACCATATTCCCACGTCTTTTCTACCGTTTTGTCTCATATATATATATATATATATATATATATATATATATATATATATATATATATATATATATATATATATATATATATATATATATATATATATATATATATATATATATATATATATATATATATATATATATATATAATATATATATATATATATATATATATATATATATATATATATATATATATATATATATATATATATATATATATATATATATATATATATATATATATATATATATATATATATATATATATATATATATATATCACGAGCTCTTCTTATGTCTCCTCTTAATTTAAATAATTTTGATTATAAAATTATTGATTTTTTTTTTTTGTGTTTTTTTTTTTTTTTTTTTTTTTTTTTTTTTTTTTATTTTTTTTTTTTTTTTTAAATTTTTTTTCATTATTTAATTTTATTTTTAAACCACCATAGTGTCTATTTTTATTAGACAATCGGTAAAGTTATTATTCTGAAAGTTATTCCATTACGTATATAACGTTTTGCAGTGTAAATTTTGTTGTTGAAACTTTATTTTAGTTTATGTAACTTTTTTTTAAAGTAATCTTAAGCAAGGCTGTGTTATTCAAACGTTATTCAAAGCTTGAGTTGTATAACTTAAAATTTTCTTGTATCTATCTGTGATTCACATTTGTATATTAATGAGGATTGTTGTATAATGTATTTATGCATACTGTGCTGCTAAAACATGTATTCAGGTATTTCAGGTTATTAGGTATCTCTTTACAAAGAAAAACACATTTTTAAAAACGTTCCTAATAGATTTGTAATAGTTTAAATAAAAATATTAAACATGGATTTATTTTTCAGTAAATTTGCATTATATTTCTTTTAACTTTTATTCATACCTTTGTTTCATTTGTCATTTTGTAGATAAAGAAATTATGTTCACATTCTCCGACTGGATTTACGAAGTTTCAGTATTTCAATTTCAATTTTTCGTTCTTTACTAGCATTATCTATCATAGAATGAGTTAATATTATATTCTTTAGAATATGATTTTAAAGTTTTTGATACAATATTTAAGTGAACTGTAAATGATGATGAAAGCCTTCAAATTATTGCGTGTAATTTGCAATAAAAAGTATCCAGCCTACTCAAATCTTAAATTCACGCTGAAATACTGAATGATTCTTACAAGTCATCAAGCAGGAGGTGGACATATGATAAATCCCAAAAGGTAAAACAAGACCTTGCTACTTCGCTTTCAGTAATGACAGCACCTGCAGTTTTGAAAGAGAAGAATGTCTTTGAAAAAAAAGTGACAGACTTACAGACTTTATGCTTCTTCTTTACTGAAATTTTATATATATATATGTATAGCTCTGTACAAGATTTAAATTTTCTTTGTCAAATATAATTTGGCTGGGAAATTCTATAAAATTTGTTCAAAACAGGTTTAAGACAAACTTATTCACTTTAGCTTAAAAAGAAATGTAGACAACATTTATGATTGTATAAAAGGAAAACTCTAATTTACCTTCTAGAGTTCGACTAACGAAGGATAGTGTTTCAAACGATGAAACAAGAGAGAATGAACGGAAGAAAAGTTTGTCTTGAAAAAAAATGAGAAATTAAGAAACAAAATCAGCAATATGACATCACTATTGTATAGTCTTGAAATTTAAAAAAACTTAAAAAATGAATATTTGGAAAGGTTGACGAGCAAGTATATTAACATATCATGGAAATTAATGTTGCGCAAGAAATATGGACAATAATTGAAGATATATAAACAGGCACAGGGCTGAAGATTAAATTGCCTGAGAATCTTCCTAGAAATAATGAAGTCGGAAATATGTCAAGATGAATGCCAAAGGAAATTGTAGAAAACTTTTTTTAAAATAGTATTGATGATCGTGGGAAGAGACAAAGAAACTTAGAGGGTGATCATCAATTTTAAAATAACTGCGACGATTCAGTTTTCTGGAATGCAAGAGAGCATTTTAGCTGAAGATGCTATAGTAAATTCCTCCTGTTGACGGTCTTATTAATTAAATAGGGTAACATCTTCCTTTTTCCTTTCATCGAGACCTTGATTCAATAAATAATTTCTTTTTGTTCCTGTTTCTCCTAAAATTCGCCTTCTTTCACGATGTTGCAAGGAAGCTTTATAGATGTTGATTTTGTGGTACTTCTCTATAATTATGATAATTAGCTAATGGAAATCACATTTCTTACCGCATGTACAAGTTGAGTTGTAAGGCAAATCTGTTTCTCTGTACTTTTGACTGTTCTCTACCAAGTTGTCTTTTTCCCAAATTATTATTCTTATGAGAAGCTTTTTTAATTAAAAACTTTGGCTTTTATTTCTCATGTCTGATTTACATTTTGTTTTCCGAAATTATATAGACAGTTCAAACACATAAGGTGATGAATCAAATGATATTTTGAGTATTTTCTAGGATTTTTTGTTTTCATGCTTTGCAATTAAATAAAACACGTCCGTTTTCATTATATCCAAGACGGTGATTACATCCGGGCCTGAATTGTTAATGTGCTAAATATATTGCTCGACTTCTTCAGTTGCAGCGACTTGCACAGTAAAGTAATAGATGTAAACAAAATTGGTTTCAATCATCAAATTCAATTTTAGAGATGTTTATTATTACAGTCACAAAATATACTTGAGTTTTACAAGTTTCCGATGTTTAACTGTCACAATATTTTTCTCATACTTCTCATCATACCAGAAGCTAAATGTTATTTTTGTCAATATTGGCAAAAAATTTTGTGAATTCAAAGTTCAAATTCAAATTCAGTTTCGCAGGCTTGCACCAACAAACACGTGAGACAATACTCTATGAAGCAGGGAATGTGCTTAATTCAAATCAGAAACTATTTGGTTTTGGTAAGAAAACTTGTAACCTTCGGGGAACGACAGTCTTTTGGAGGTAAACTAAGTTGCTGTCCCAAAATTCAAGGTGGAACAGGGTACGCCTGTCATCGCATTACCGAATGGAAATTTTTTATTAAATATGCAGAATCAGAATACCATATAGTTGGTGGTGAGCGCATATCACCTTCCTTATTCATCGATGAATGAATATTAACAATTAATCTTCACTGAAGAGGCACCCTATTAAGTGGGCCAGCCCTACTGGCTACCTGAGTCTTTTGAAACACCAACTGGTAATGGCTTTACAATTCCTGTAAGGAGGAAAAAAAAGACTAATGATCATCACATAAAGTTCTCTTGGGAGACAAACCGGTTGATATTGAAGAATTTGTACAAAGGCTCTATCTGACACCGCTGTGCTTCTCGGGTGCGTTCAAGAACTGCACGGGAAAGGGTATAGAACATGTTTATTAAAGACTCCCAAACTGACCCTTGTGTCTATTGGAAAGGGGCCTGCGGGAAAGAGAGTGCGACCAAGTGAAGCCACTGCAAAAGGAAGTGTTAAGAGACCCAAGATTGTAGGTAGTGAAGGAGGTGTAAGTCCCTAAGCTGTTTTTTTCTAGCCATGGTGTAAATCAAATCAAAAATAGGAATAGTCCCAAAAATATACTCTATGAACAGTTCCTGCCAATGAACTAATAGATTAAATTAAGGCCATACAAGAAGCTTTCCTTAATAGAATTGTGAAATCCGAATACTGAAATATATTGAAAAGGTTCCATGGATCTGTATTCAAATCAAGCAGTCTACTGCTCAATTGTGCTGATGAGGCAACATCCAAGTGGGAAGGCCCAGTCTGTGAGCAGCAGAGGGAGATGAAATCTAAGTATTCCGAAGAAAATGAATGACAAAATTCATCCTTTTAACTGGAAGACCAAAATATCAGGGTTTGAAAGTGAAGGTGTGAAAGATTTTTTTAGGAAGAGTAAAGATTCTAAAACACATGTTTTTCTTCTAGACAACATTAAGAAGCTGAACTGAGATCGATTAATAATTATCTCGGCTACAATTCGACAGTGTGCAACTTAAGTAAAAGGAAACCTACTTAAGTAAAAGGGAGACCTGGTGAGAAAGGCAAAGCGCGAAGTGGCGAATGTGAAACTTTGTGTGGATGGTCCTTTCCACAAGAGGTACTAAGCACTTCGAATGGAGACGGTTTTACCTAACTTGACCCGGGAGAGGCTTCTACCTACTCTGTAAAAGATAGGTAAAAATATCAAGATTGCTATTAGCTACGGGAAAAATTGTCTACGTATGTCGGCACGATCGAAAGATCCATTATATCGAGAGCCGAACTAATAAAGGATATTGGAGTCTCGATTGCTGTCAATTTAATTTCCACCACGTGACTTTTATTTGCGAGAATCTGTCAATGGAAATATTTTCTGGTTACCCAGGTGTCAATTTTAATTGAAATGGGCTAAAGGGATAATATTCGTCGAAATCTACCTTTTACCCCTCATGTTGCTTGACGCTTTCTACTATGGGTTCGGAGATATTATCTCCCGAAAGTTGATATAATTTATCTGAATGAGCTTATGTTAGTTTTTTCCCCAAGTTTTTGAACGTTTTGACGGTTTTTGGTTCTCAATAACTCACAACCTAAAGGACTTACAATTTTCGTCTTACGTGAGGATATCCAATGCATCATGGGCTGCATTTTTGCTTAATGAACTATCTCAATAGAAACAATAAGTTCTGATATATTTTAGTCAGAATGTTGGTACTCAAGCTAATTTTCGCTTTACGGACACGAAAACGAAATACGTACCATATGGATGTTATAAAAAAAATTATTCCGCGATTTATTCTGTGCCAAACCTACGTCTTAAAATCTACGTCCAAGAGTAAATGTCACAACTTATCACAGAAATCGTGTGACATTCCTACATGAGACGTAGCGCTCTTATGTTACATGGTATTTTCCGTGTAAGCAGGTGACATACCTCGAAATTTGTCACAGCTGTGACATTCTGTAGGGTAACATAGCCTCTATACAAAATGTCGAGTAGAGCCCGTCAGCAAACATTTTCTTGCCTATAAAACTTAATTCAGATTTTATTACTGATATTTTGAAAACTTACCTAAAAGTTTAGCTTTCATTGTTATTTAGGCCTTGTGTTATTATTATTATTATTATTATTATTATTATTATTATTATTATTATTATTATTATTATTATTATTATTATTATTATTATTATTATTATTATTATTTTTTTTTTTTTTTTTTTTGCTTACAGTATGACATAAACAATATATCAAATGCATGTCCCCGACCCATAAGTGATGTTAATGTTAAAAGTAAGTTAGCATGGTCTACTTTTTTTAAATGAACCTTTTTTTTAGTTTCAGAAATAGCAAAAGATTTTTTTCCTAACATAGACCTGTGTGTATGTGAGTGTGTGTTTGTGTGTGTGTGTGTACGTGTGTGGGTGTACTAAAATAGGAGTGAAATTATGATTTGGTGAAAAGATGGGTGACAACCATATGACTACTACGATTTGAACGAGTTTTGAAAACATGTTGTCAATTACATTACTTTAAGAAAATAAAATAATGATGATATGGACAAGAAATAATGTCGAGGATTTAGACGACTCTACTCGTTTTTGAAATTGTCTGTCAACGTTTGGGCTACTTCCATCTATTATCAAGAGCAATATTATCAATGCATGACTGACAACGAATGGTATCCCGCTGCAAAGTAGGAGGAGCACGGTTGAAAATCCTATAAAGTGGGTCCCTCAGTTACCTACTTGTATTATGAAATATAAATATGAATATACTTAAGGTATAAGGGAAATCCACTGTGATGAGTTGCACCCCTCCCGGTGAGGGATTTCATACCCCGTCTTACATACTTTTATTGTAAAGCAGTAGATAATACTGGGTCATATTTTAGTAAAAAAAAAAAAAAAAAAAATTAAAACTTGAAATAGGCCTAAAATTGTGGAAAAAGAAAAATAAATATTTACTGATAATGAGTATGACCCGTCTATTTAAGACGGATATATTACTACAGCTCTTAAAGACTTTAATAAAGTCCTTCAAAAATATTCTATTTGAAAAAAAAAAAAAAAAAAAAAAAAATTTAAAATTTTTTCTTAATGTATATTTTTAATATTGAAGTGAACATATGACGACATAAAAAGATTTAAAGTTTAAGCATGTATATTTTAAAAGTGAAGGAAGAGAAGAGTACCTCGAGTAATAATGAAAATAATGTAAAATATCATATAACCCCCCCCTCCCTCTCCTCCCGTAAATAAAACTTTTTTGGGGGCTAAAAAAACACGATTTAAAAAAAAACAACGATTTTTTGCATCACTATATATATATATATATATATATATATATATATATATATATATATATATATATATATATATATATATATATATATATATATATATATATATATATATATATATATATATATATATATATATGTGTGTGTGTTTGTGTGTGTGTTTGTATGTGTGTGATAACATCTTAGGGCAAAGAGGTTCAAAATTCCATTTGATTTCTCAGATTATTTTTTCTTTCGAAACTTTTTTTTTCTACGAAACAAGACAAACACATTGTATGAAGCTTATTAAATGGGTTAACAATCTAAGGAAAAATTTGTAAATTCGTCAAACTACCATATATATATATATATATATATATATATATATATATATATATATATATATATATATATATATATATATATATATATATATATATATATATATATATATATATATATATATATATATATATATATATATATATATATATATATATAGGGAGGACGTAGCGCCGTCCGAAGCGATGAAAGTACCCTCACTGAGCTTAACTGCGGAGTGATAGGGTGGACTAGAACATTTGGTTCGTTGCCCTTTGGTTCGTTCGTTTCAGCGTTTCACCTTCTCAGATGGTCTCTAGTGTACCTTTGTCTCATATTGGAGTGCCTATGCTCCCACAACCTTCTCCCTTCTTCTCATGTACCCTACAAATTAACAAGCGCTTAGACATACATTACCTATTAAAATAATGAAAATGGCGAAAACTGCCTCGGAGAAACTTGGAGGATCGGCTTCCAAATGTAGCCCCTCATCTACCTCTTCCCCATCCTCATTTGAAAGTTGGTTACCTCTGGTGATGGGGTTGGTGCCATTAAGCCCTCTATGCCGACTTGCACTGGTGCACGGTCTTCTTTTTTCATTAATTTAATTTCATTAATATTAGCGGTCTTTTGTCTAGTCTTCACTTTGTTGAACACCACCTATCTTCTTCTAGACCTTAACTCTTGTTCTTAACTGAAACTCAGTTGTTTGAGTGCTCTGACAGCAAATCCTACTCTGTTTCCTCCTACTGTCTCTATCCACAATGTTGCGTAAATAGACGCAACAATGTTGTCTGTTCTCGTGTCTCTAATTTGGAGTCTTCTGAATTCTTTACTTTATGGCTTAAACTTTCTTGCAATTCTACTACTAAATTCATTTGTTCTGTCCACTTATCTCCTAACTCTACAGAGAATCCAAAATTCTTCGACTATCTTAACTTCAAAACAGACCACATTCTTCCTTCTTCTCCATTCTCTTAAATTATCATTTTAAGTGATTTCAATGTTCATCACTGACATGGCTTTCATTTTGTTCTCATAATCCAGATGGTGAACTCGCCTGCCAATTTCTATCCAGAGCAACCTTGAGGAGTTGGTGCATCTCCCTGCCCGTATTCCTGACCGCATTAGTGATGAATCCAACATATTTGATCTTTTCCTAACTTCTTATCGGTCTCATTACACTCTTTCAACTCTTTCCTCCCCTGGGTTCATCCGATCACCTTATCTCTGTATCTTGTAGTCTCTTTAAGTCTTAAGTAAGAATGGCCCCAGCCTTCGGAGAGGATACGTTTCTGGCATTTCGGTACTACTAATTAGTCTGGCTTACGGTTGTACTTTTCTGATTTAGCATGGAATGATTACTGTTTCGTGGGAGGGATCCCTCTTAGTGTTCAGAGTGCATAACCGAATTGATTCTCTCTGTCATGGAGGTGTACATTACATATTAGTTCCTTTCTACTTAACCTAACAAACCTTAGTTTAACTCGGCTTGTTCTCATGCTATCCGCCGCAGGTGTGCTGCCTTAAGGGATTACTGTCGTCTTCAAACTCCAGAAACTCACATAACTTTATTTCATGAATCGTGCAAAATCTATCCTTCTTGACACTAAAAACTCTTTTCTCAGTAGAAAATGCAATAATCTCCTTCTGGTTACTTTCTTCACGCTCTTTCTGGCATTTTGCAAATATGTCAACTCTAACTTTGCTTCTTCCTCTTTCCCTCCTTTAAGTATCTTCTGATGGCACAATTACCGTTTTTGCTTCTAAAGCTGTACTCTTTGCTCAAACTTTTGCCTTTAATTCAACCTTTCACGATTCAGGAGCTGTTTTTACTCGTCAACCCCTTTAACTCATTTATGCCTAGAATTTTTCTAAAGATGTCATGCTCTTCTGAGCTTAACTCTATGAAGGCGTACGGTCCTGATGGTATCCCTCCTGTGGTTCTCAAAGCCTGTGCTTCCGAGCTTCAACCCTGCCTTGGTAAACTTTTTCGCCTATGTCTTTCTACTTCAGCCTTCTCTTCTTGCTGGAAACGTGCGCTCATTCAACCTGTGACGAAAAAAGGAACCCCTCTCAACCCTTTAACTACCGTCCAATTTCTTTAACCTCCGTAATTTGTAAAGTTTTGGAATCTATCCTTAACAGGAAAATTTGGAAACATCTCAATTCTTCAAATCTTATCTCTGATCGCCAGTATGGCTTTCGTAAGAAACGCTTTACTGGTGATATTCTTTCCCTTCTCTCTGACTCTTGGTTCTCCACTTTTCGGGATTTCTATGAATCTTTTGCTGTCACGCTGAACATATCGAAAGCTTTCGGTAGAGTCTAGCACAAGGATTTGATTTTCAAATTTTCCTCTTTCGGAATCTATCCTTCTCTTTGTGGCCTTCTCTCAAATTTTCTTTCTGGTCGTTCTATAGCAGCTGTTGTAGACGACCTCCGTTCACCCTTTAAATCTATTAATAGTGGTGTTGCTCAAGGATCTGTACTATTCCCAATACTTTTTTCTGCTTTTCATTGATGATCTTCTCTCTCTGTTACTTCATCTCCTATCCACTTCTATGCCAATGACTCCACCCTTTATTACTCTTTTCAATTTGAAAGGCGCTCCTCCCACAGCAGTTAATAGAAGCAAGGAGATTATCCTTGGAGCATTTCAAATTGGGGCAAAGAAAACATGGTCGTTGTCAATGTCACCAAAACTCAATTCCTCCAACTCTCTACTCGACACAATCTTCCACACAACTCAAACCTTCATCTCTCTTTTAATATTCTCGGAGTTTCTTTTTCTTGTGATCTTTCTTGGAAAGATCACATTACTTCTCTTTCTAAAAAAGATTCTTAGAGGTTGGGAGTTCTGGGGCGCTTTCAGAACTTTTCCACACCACTCCAGTTGCTTGTTCTTTATGAAGGTGATATTCGCCTCTGTATATAGTACGCCTCGCACATCTGGGGTGGCTCCACTCATACAACTCTCCTTGAAAAGGTGGAGTCTAGGGCTTTTCGTCTTATCAATTCTCCTACTCTCACTAATTCTCTCCAAACTCTTTCTGCCTGTCGTATTGTTGCTTAAGTTTCTCTATACTATCGCTATTACAATGAACCCTCTCGTCGCATAACTCCTCCTTTGAGAAGAGCTCATGCGATACGTCTTTTTACATAGTTTCATCCTTTCTCTGTCCAACTCTCTGACCTCAGACTTAACCACTATGCTCAATCTTTCATGAACTCTACTGGTAAAGTCTGGAACACACTTCCTTCATCTATTTTCCCAACTTCCTATGACTTAGCCACCTTCAAACGCCGTGTATCAGGTCATGTCGGCCTTTAATTCGACAATGTTCCCGACTTTCCCCCTAACTCTGGTGGAATATTGGTAGGCCTCTGGCCTTTGCCCACCAGAGGCTTAATAAAAAAAAAAAATATATATATATATATATATATATATATATATATATATATATATATATATATATATATATATATATATATATATATATATATATAATATATATATATATATATATATATATATATATATATATATATATATATATATATATATATATATATATATATATATATATATATATATATATATAATATATTATATATATATATATATATATATATATAATATATAAAAGGTGTCAATAATATATTCATACATTTACATATTTAGTAGTTTTTGTCATTTTCGGACCTACTGGCGGCTGGCACTATCAGATCTTCTAAAATTCCTTGATCCTCACTGTTACATCTTGTGAAGAAGAAGGATAATTCGTATCGCTCATGTACCGATTTCCATGCTCTGAACTCTGTTACAAAGGACGATAAGTACTCTCTTCCTATTATTTCATATCTTTCCGCTTCTCTTCATGGTTCATCTGTCTTTTCTAAAGTTGAATTAAAGAGAGCTTATCATCTACTCCGAATCCATTCAGACGATATCGAGAAAACAGCGTGCGCCATCACGTTTGGTTCCTATGAGCACCTCACAATGTAGATTGGGTTGAATTTTTGGCGTCCACCTTTCAACGGTTCATGGACTCTCTTTTTCGTGACCTCTTGGGCATCTTCGTATATCTTGACGATATTCTTATTCACTCCCCTTCCAAAGAAGCTCACTCTGCTATATTAAGCAAAGTTTTCTCTATTTTAAACAGACACAATCTTCGTCTTTCTTTTTCCAAATTTTTCTTCTTTCAATCTTCTCTCGACTATTTGGGTTTCCATATTTCGTCGGCGGGGTTGGATATTCCTGAAAGTAAGAAGATCAAAATTGCTAATTTCCCATTCCCTCAGGATTCACAATCTCTTCGGCGATTCATTAGGCTCCTAAATTTTATGGCAGCTTTGTTCTCAATTTTGGAACTCTCATATACCCTAAAATTGAATTTATTCCCTTTAATCAGAAGGTCAAATCCCTTTCTAGGCCTCCTGATGCCCATCAGGCTTTCACACATTAAAAACATTATACCCACCGTTTCTGTTCTCCCTTATATGTACCCTTTATCTACTGTTCTACACCTAGTTATGGATGCAAGTAAAGTTGCAGCGGGCTCGGCATTGCACTAAGTTGTAGACGGTATCCCTATTCTTGTTGATTTCTTTTTCAAGAAGTTTTCCGAAGTACAGCGTCGTTACTCCACTTTCGATAGAGAACTTCTTGCAGCCTATCTTTCTATTCTTCATTTCAAAGACTTTCTCGAAGGGCGAACTGTGATATGCTTTTCTGATCACAAGCCTTTAGTTCACGCCTTTGCCAGTAGACGTAGGCAACTTCAGATCAGCAGCAACGCCACCTTACCACTTTCTTAGAATATATTTTTTCTGCTGAATATATTGCAGGCTCTGAAAATGTTGTAGCCGATGCGTTGTCTCGAGTTTACGACGCACCAGATTCTTCTACTCCTGTTTCTTTCGATATTTCTATTATTATATCTCCCTCACATACTTTTCCGGCTGTTCACGCAGTCATGGTTGACGCTTCTGATCTCTCCGGCATAGCCCGTGCCCAAGAATCGGATTCTGAAATCATTTCTTATACAGACCGTCTTAAATCTTTTACCCTCATTCCTCAAACTTCAATTCTTTGGGATGTTTCTTCTGTTTATCCTCGTCCTTTTGTACCTAAATCTCTTGGGCGTGTTATCTTTACTGATCTCCACAACCTCTCTCATCCCGGTATCAAGGCTTCTGTTCATCTTATCAAGTCACGCTACTTTTGGCCAGACATTGATAGGGATGTTTGTACTTGGTCTCAGAAGTGCCATTCTTGTCAAGTTTCAAAGGTCCATCGTCACACAAAGAGTGTGGATTTGCCTTTAGACATTCCTTGTGGACGCTTTTTAAACTGTTCATATTGACATCGTGGAACCCCTTCCTTCGGTTCATTCTGTCTCTCTTCACGCCTTTTTCTCCTACTCCTATATGCTCACCTGTATTGACCGTAGTACTAATTGGGTAGAGGCGATCCCTCTTCCCGATATTAATACAAAAGCCGTGGCGTTTGCACTCCTCCATGGTTGGGTGTCTCGTTTTGGGACACCGCTCTACGTCATTACAGATCGAGGTACCCAGTTTGAGTCCGAATTTTACTCCGATCTTTCTTCAATGGTGGGTTTTCACCGCCTTTGCACGACCTCCTACCACCCCCAGTGTAATGGGAAGATAGAACGTCTCCACCACATCCTTAAAGCTTCTTTAAAAGCTCGTGGTGGAGACTGGCTATTGTCCCTTCCCTTAGTTTTCTTAGCTCTGCTCTCTATGTCAGATTCTTCTGATATTTCTCCTTTCCTTCTTGTGATCGGAAAAGCTCCTTTGTTTCCTCACTGTCTTCTCTCTGTGCCGCCGCCTACGGTTTCTTCTGGTTTTGATTTTATTAAAAACTTTGTTCTGCGCATGAAAGAGCTAGACAATCGCATTTCCCCTCCTTTACATCACACTTCTTTTACACCTTATATACCATGCGACCTCTTTACTTGTTTTCATGTCTTTTTACGAGTTGACAGGATCAGACGACCTCTGGAAGCACCTTATCAAGGTCCTTTCAAAGTTCAGTTTCGATCTCCTAAGTATTTTACCATCCTCCTTCTTTCGGGTAAGCACGAAGTGGTCTCTGAAGATCGCTTAAAACCTGCTACTCTTCCTTCTACTGTTTCTCCTCCTACTGCTTCTGCTTCTTCTTCCACTCTTTCCTCTGAGCATTACATTTCTCTTCCACTCTCTTCTAATCATTTACCTACCTCTCTTCCACTGTGCCAATCTCTCTTGCTCCTTCACCTCCTACTTCTCTTGCTCCTTCTTATCATCCTACCCCTTCACCATCTATTACTCCTCTTCCATATATACACTCTCCTTTACCTACCTCTCTTCCACCTTCTACTGGTTCTTCATTGCATTCAGCTCCTGTAACAATCTCTCTTGCTTCTTCACCTCCTACTTCCCTTGCTCCTTCTCAACATCCTACCCTTTCATCATCTACTACTCCTCTTCCATATATACACTCTCCTATGTCCCTTTGTTCGGGCAAGATAGTCACATTTCACCCTCAACCATACATAAAAATAAGTTTCAAGATGGATCAAACCCTAGCGACCTCCAGTCTCCCCCTGTGTAGTGATGTGGTGCCAGGAATATATTTATATATTTACATATTTAGTATTTTTTTGTCATTAATTAAAAAACCTACATTATTTTAATCTAAATAATATTAATAAAATTAATAATTTCAGTGTTATAAAAGATTGTAACGCCACCTATGCGAGATGATTGAAATCTCAAGCTACCGGTTTCAAACACGTTCCATCTTCAATCCTATGCTTTGTATCTACGATTTCACACGTGTAAAGCGCTTACTCCTTTTATACTTGAACATTTATGGAATTATGTAATTTGTTTAGTTTTAAGTTGAATTTATTATCATCTATTAATCTTAACATACATTATTATTGCTATAGTAATAATTAACTATATTTCGTATACATTAAAACTTGTCATAAACAGTGAGGTGTTTTTGTATCAAGACTCCAACCTACGTAGTTGTAAGCAGCAGACACATGCATATTTAATAATTGGAGTCAGTTATAAATTATTAAACGATATTAATACTAACTATTTTATGGCCATGATAAATATTATTATTAATTAATAACATTTATTTAGTAAATTAAGATATTACAATCCTAACACCAGAAACTTCATAGACCATATTATATATATATATATATATATATATATATATATATATATATATATATATATATATATATATATATTATATATATATATATATATATATATATATATATATATATATATATATATATA
>SEYY01004991.1:47500-50000 GCA_009176605.1 Armadillidium nasatum | reverse complement strand
AAGCGGCTATTAAAAAAAAAAAAAATCGCCTAAAAAAGAACATTATTATTTGGTTGCTCCTCACCATCACATCGTACGTTTGGACCATAGTATAAGTAGTACTTATATCATGCATTTAAAACTCGATAACTTACTTCCCTTTCGATTCTCGGCTTTGTAAATATTTTTTTCCTTTTTTTGGGGTCATATTATACAAATGATGTAAATTTCGTTACAATCCGCTTTAAAAGATCATATATATATATATATAATTATATATATTTAAATATATAGATGATATATATATAATATATATATATACTAGATATATATATATATATATATATATATATATATATATATATATGTTAGATGCATTTAACATATTATTACAAAAATACGAACATAAAAAAAAAAAACATTTTGGAATCCTTGTCGAATGTTGGTGTGAAAATTATAAAATTTAAAATAATTTAAAAAAAAAAAAAATTTGTACGATAAGTATGCATTAACAAAACTACACATTAACCTGAACGACCGAAGATGGCGTGGTATACAAGCCTAACTGATGTAATACACCATATATTATATACTATATACTATATATATATATATATATATATAATATATATATATATAATATATATATATATATATATATATATAATACTATATAATATATATATATATATATATATATATATATATATATAATAATTTAATAATATATATATATATATATAATATTATATATATATATATATATATATATATATATATATATTATAATATATATATATATATATATATATATATATATATATATATATAGAGCCACACGTAAAAATATAATCAACAATTATAAAATGATTAATTTTTGAAATCCTTTGAATTTTAGTAAGAAAATTGGACTAAAAATAAATTCTTATAATAAACTTTTACATATAATAATTTTACTTTTTAAAGCCTGGCAAGAATCTTACGCTGGCATGTCATTTTTTAAAAAATTTTGGAAAATATGGGAAATACCCAAAATGTGCTTAAAATAGTCTTCAGTTTCATCATCACTCACGTCTGGGTAGACATTATTTTTTTTTTGAAATATTTAAGTCGTCATTTTAGGAAACCTCCCGCATCGTTCTAAAAGCGAACTGACCAATTTCTGTACAATGAAGATTTTTAATTGTCCAAGTGTCGTAAGTTTTTAAGCATATTTTTTTTTTTTTTTTATATATTTTTTTTTTTTATAATATTCCCAAGGATTCAAAAATATAATCCTTTAATGTACGGTATAGTTTAGAGTTATGCATGGCCGCTAATTAAGTTAGTTATAGTATGTTACTATATTTATATATATATTAGTTATATGATATTATTATTATAATATATATAATTATAATATATTATTAACTACATATACTAAAAAAAAAAAATATATATATATTATATATATATATAGTAGATAATATATAGATATATGAGGAATATAGTTAGTATAGATATGTTTTTTTTATGTCTCCGCCGGTGGCAAAGGCCAGAAACCTAAAATTTTCAAATTATAATCTCTTTTCATGGTTGATGTGCGACGGTCCATACACACGGTTTTTGAAAGTATGCAGTCAAAGAGTGGGAAAACAATGAAGGGTGTGTTCCAGACTTACCAGTAGAGTATATAAGACTGAGCATAGCGGTTAAGTCTGGTCGGAAGTTGACAGAGAAACGATGAGAATGTGTAGAAAGCAGTTGCACGAGTCTTCTCATGGAGGGGTCTTGCAACGAGAGAGTTCAGAAGAGCAGTGTCTGTTGTAATAGCGTTAGTAAAGAGAGAGTGACGCAACAATTCGACGACAGAAAGAGATTAAAGAGTAGTAGAGTAGGAGAGTTGATGAGACGAAAAGCCCAAGACTCCACCTATTGGAGAAGAGTTGTGTGTGTGGAACGACCCCAGATGTGTGAGGCGTACTCCATACAAGGGCGAACAACGCCCCTATAAAGAGCAAGCAAGTGGGGTGGAGTAAAAAAAAACGAAGGAGCCTCAGAACACTCAACCTCTTACAGGCTTGTTTAGAAAGAGAAGTAATGTGATCTTTCCAAGAAAGATCACAAAAATTAAGAATATTAAGGGACAGATAAAGTTGGGTGTGTGTTTTGGAGAAGATATATAGGGTGCGAAGACTGTCTCGAGTGTAGATAAGGGAGAGATCAAGGTATTGTCCAACAACCCCTGCCGACCCAACTGCCGTGGGGGGACGGTGTCCAAGGGAACCATTCTACTATCACTGATAGGGTACATATTCTAAAATCAAGGATTTCTTTTAATTATTATATATAATATATATTATATAATTATATTATATATATATATATATATAATATATATATATATATATATAATATATATCACATCTTTTAAAATTTTCTTAGTCATTACGAAATTTAAGTTATTCCAATTCGATAAATTTATTTCAAAAAAAGAGACATGCCAGACGCACGATTCTTTCACCCGAATAAAAAAGTAAAA
>SEYY01004991.1:7500-30000 GCA_009176605.1 Armadillidium nasatum | reverse complement strand
TGAATAAACGCGTTGTTATTTCCAAAGGTTTTCCTCCGGGCCAGCAAGGAAAACCACCAAATTGCAGAGGAAACAAAAGATTCAAGAGACCGGAATGCCAAGATCAATCAGCTAACGTAGAGATAGGTAAGTAAATAATACCTATAAAAGGATAAATAAATTTTTATCAAAGTTCTTTTCATTCCAATTACTAATATATATATATATATATATATATATATATATATATATATATATATATATATATATATATATATATATATATATATATATATATATATATATATATATATATATATATAGAGAGAGAGAGAGAGAGAGAGAGAGAGAGAGAGAGAGATGAATTTTATAGTATTTTAATCAAAGCAACAAAATAACAGCTTACCTAAAAAAAATGATTTTTTGTATTCAACAAGAAATATTCTTTGGAGAGAGTTGCTTTAGAAAATCAAGCGAACCACCTGTTATATTTTGGTAGAAAAAGTTAGTTTTATATAATTACTTTTTCATTCTTTATGCAATATTGGAAACGCTTGTAGAAATTAAGACTGTCGTGAAAAGCAGTGATTTTTAAAAAATGTGTTTGTATTTGTGCACAATGAAAGATAGTAAGTTTCCAAAAACTAGAACTAAAGTTAAAATATCAACAAGATTATACTGTTTTTTTTTTTTTTTTTTTTTTTTTTTCCTTTCGATATGTTGTATTGAAACTTTGGTCTTTATTGCATCAATTTTTAAACATCTTTAGATCCAGCAGTTCAAGAAGCATTCAACAAAGTTACTTGGTTGAAAGATCAGAGTAATGATGGAAAATTTATCACTCTACCAAATCTACCACATGCACCGAAAAGTTCAGCCCATTCAAGGTTTTATCAGATTGCTCATGGAACGGTAGGTTGACATTTTTATGTTGACAATTACCTTAATTCAGTAGATTGTAAGATTGTAAATTGATTCTTCTTATTTTCTGGAATAGGAACTAAAAACTTGATGAAAATTTTGTTGTATTGGTTAAAAAAATAGTACTTAGGAAATAGCTTCAAAAATATTTTGTTTTTAAATGATCATAACTCTACGAATTAGCAATATATTCATTCTCACAGTGAATGGGAAAGAAAGTTATTTAAGTATAGGGCCGAGTATAACTCCTTACTGTATTTATTATTTTCCTAAAATTGTTGATATGTTAAAACTTACTTGATTATTTAATTTAAAATACTAATAAATTGATGCTAAAATATAATAAATAAAAAATAGTCTCTCAAAATGGTGCAAAATTCTCAATCCAAAAAATATTGAAAAAAAAAAAAAAAAAAAAAATCTATTTTCAGAGTAACGAAGCTTTTAGCCGTTGCGTCACTCCCCATTTTGAAGATGGTTATTGCAGATATCTTCAACACTGTCTTTTGGAAGAGTTTTATTACAGTTACGACACATTTCTCACATACGTTTGCATTATTCAGGGAAGGTAATTATTTACTTTGAAATTCTCTTTTTTTTATATGCAATAGCTTAATTTAATGAATATTATTTATATCAGGGTTAATTTCATTTATTTTAAATTTTTTTTTCCAATTTTAGATTTGTTGGGGTTTGCTGTCCAAACTCATTGTATCCTCAGCAAGTACCACCATCTTCCTCCAACAACCCTTCCAACAAAAAAAAACAGATTGTTATTATTTTATATATATATATATATATATATATATATATATATATATATATATATATATATATATATATATATATATATATATATATATATATATATATATATATATATATATGTATATATGTGTGTGTGTGTGTGTGCGCGTGTGCGTGTGCCAGAGGAATACAGAGTTGGAGAAAAACAATAGCATTTTCAAAAAATGAAAGAGTGGCAAAGGCATACGCAGATTTTAAAAGTATGAAAATCAAAAGTATCAAATAAACAGAACTGCACTTATTGAGTATTTTTAGTTACTCGACATCAAATCTGCCCTAGATCACTTACTGACTTTATCCGACTAATGTAATTTAGTCGTAGATAGACGAATCACTTTAGCTCACCTCAAAGGTTGGAGAGCAATGCGTTTTGTAATATCTATAGTAAAAGGAGAGTAAGGGAAGTTCGACAGTAAAAGAAAATGCGAGACAGTTTGTGAGAGACGAATTTATAAACGAAAAGCGCTTCACTCCAACTTTTCCATAAGTGCTGTGTTAGTGAAACCGTCCAGATATGTGATACGTGGTTTTTGCTGCATATTAAGACCGAAGCATACAACTAGGGTGCTGTGAAGCAATTTCGAAGATCATTTAACTTATTAGAAAGAAGCTTGTTTGGAGAGAGAAAGACGTGTGATTCTTCCTAGAAAGATCTCTGCAAAAATTTATGCCAACAAATTAGAAACAGATGAAAGCTTGAGTATATATTTCCGAAAAAAGTTGTAAAGTTTTTCCGGGAGATTGATCATGTCGAATAGATAGATGGAGGAACCGAGTTTTCAGGAAAAATGTTTTCTATTCCCACAATAAAAATACGTGAAAGATAAGGGATCAGTTACTCCAGCGATTCCCAAAGTGGGCGGTATCGTCCACCTGGGACTGGGAACGTTGGAAAGATCTAGGGGGGGGGGGAGAGACGTGAGGCGTGAGGCGTAAGGAGGTGATAGAAGGGTGACAGGTTGTCATTAGGAGCGGTTAATAATTAACTTTTTGTTTATTATAAGAGCTTCGTAAATAGCCGCCTTTACCTTTATAAAAGTGACACAAGTGGCGTATGCATGAAAACGCTTAGTATTTTTGCCAGAATCCACGATTAAAGGGAAGATATAAGCGGTAAGCTTGACGCTTTTACTTCAGTTACGATTTAAACGTTTGGTGTGTCTGTTAGTGTTTTGTGCATTATAATATTCTTTTTATTTAGCAATCCATTATTATATATATATATATATATATATATATATATATATATATATATATATATATATATATATATATATATATATATATATATATATATATATATATATATATATATATATATATATATATATATATATATATATATATATATATATATATATATATATATATATATATATATATATATATATATATATATATATATATATATATATATATATATATATATATATATATATATATATATATATTGTAGTCGTATAGTCGTTTATTGTACTAAAATAAGAAAAGTATTCGCATGTGTGATGGGGGGGGGGGGGGTGCGCTATAAATCCAACTGAAAGCTAAGGGGGTACCAGCTTGAAAAAGTTTGGGAACCACTGAGTTATTCCAAGGCGACCCTTCTTATCAGAATTTGAAGTCGGGTGTAACACTTTTCAAAATGGAAGGAATAATGAGGAGTGAAACAATCATTGGAAGAGTATATTGTGAATAAATGATAGGTAGAAGGTCATGTAGAAAAAGATTTCAATATTGCTAGCATTATATTCAGCGAATTGCCGAACACTAGAAGACAAAGAGTCAGAGATGTGGAAAGAGATCCCCAGTTTAGCGTTCTTTGTGAAAGCCGTATTGGTGATTGGAAGTAAAATTAATAGATATAAGGTGCTTTCATATCATCCTGCTAATTAGTAATAAACTAGAAAACTTGAAAAAAAGGTTAAATGATCGGACAATAGTCAGGAGGTTGAGAGCGAGATTTCTCTCTTTTCACAAAAGCCGAATGAGGGAACGCTTCCAACAGGAAGAAAATGTAAAAGTTGTTAGACAGAAAAAAATCCTTTACAAAGGCAGAGTTCATGCTCGGAAACATTAGTTTTAAGGAGTAATATCATCAGGAACACATTGTCGTTATTTACTCAGAGAATGGCGAAATACTACTCGTAATTTTTTAAAATATTACAATGATGAGTATAAAAATATTTGAAAGTGGAGAAGGAGAAAAAGCTGTGGAATCCTCTGAAGTGGAATTAGATTGATATGTCTGAGAGAAGAAATAAGGTATAGCAGAAGGTAAATAGTGTGGTACTGTCCGAAGAAACTAGCAGGGAGAAAAAGGAAGAAGCAAAGTTAGAGTTTATAATAAATTTTGTACAATTCCAGGAAATGAGTTACGTAAGTTTCTTGAGCATGAAGATAATGGTAAGTCCTGAAGACAATGTCCCTAATGGGATATAAATTGAAAATGTGCCTCCATGCCAGAGAGAATCCCTTGAAATGTGCATCCAACACATGCCTAGAAATCTTCTGCACTGTAAGAGTAACCATTTTAATGAAAATTTAAGAAGTACTATCCTGACTGATTAACAGCACCAGAATATCAAAATATTTCCACTCTGAAAATTAAAGGCGTTCATGCAAAATCGAAGCAATAAAACAAGATATATAAATAATAAGGTGATTGGAGCGACCTAGAGGTAAAAAAAAAAGTTTAATAGTATATGGCGAAGGACTGAATGATAGCCGAAGGCCTAGCATGTTTTGCTCATCTCCAAGACGACAAGGAATGCGGGTAAGGAAGATGCATCATCAGTTACAGGTTATTATGAAGAGAGGTGCTAGGATACTTTACCAGCTCTATAGAGAACTAAAAGAAAGCCATTGGTGATAGTGAAGATTGAAATCCCCAAAAACAATGAATTCAGAAAAAGGGTAAAACCAGAGGATGTGCTAAAATTTGGGGTTTATTTAGTCGTACAAATTTAATAAGTAACCAATTACTAGCTAGATAAATAGAATAGATAAATATAGTCATGAAGTGAAAAGATATAGTTTAAGCCAGAAGGTAAAAACATTTGATAATTCAGAAAACTCTAAATTAGAGATACGATAGGAGGCAGTTCTTTTAACCTATACGCACATTATCTACAACTAAAGGAAAATTGAGGAAGGAGACAGTAAGAACGAACAGAGTAATGTTTGCGAACAGAACGCTAAAACATTTCAGTTTTGGATATTTCGGTGTTTTAACTAAGCGGAAAATAGCATAATGAGTGTTAATGTTGCAGAAATTAATGAAGAAGCAAAACCAAAGGCCGAAATGAAATCCGCATATATATATATATATATATATATATATATATATATATATATATATATATATATATATATATATATATATATATATATATATATATATATATATATATATATATATATATATATATATATATATATATATATATATATATATATATATATATATATAATATAAAAGTTTAAAAATCTTTATTAGATATATTAAACAAGCTCTAATCTTCCATTAGGTAGCTGCGGCATCAACAAGTTCCATCAAACGAAGATCGTTGGAGGAAAACCTGCTGACCTCAACGAATATCCTTGGACAGCGGCGCTACTTAAGAAAACCGGAACCGATAATAAATATTGCGGAGGAGTTCTAATTTCCAACAGACATGTCTTAACGGCGTGTCATTGTGTTGACGGGTTTGTTTACTTGCAATCTTTTTTTTTTTTAAATCTATTTGAAAAATAAAAAACCTGTTCTTTGCTTACGAATATTCTGTTCTTTTGTTGTCAGTATTTTCTAATCAATTTTATTTAATTAACTATACAGTTTTATAAATTTTGTTCACAATAATAATAATAATAATAATAATAATAATAATAATAATAATAATAATAATAATAATAATAATAATAATAATAATAATAATAATAATAATAATAATAATAATAATAATAAAATAATATAAATAATAATAATAATAATAATAATAATAATAATAATAATAATAATAATAATAATAATAATAATAATAATAATAATAATAATAATAATAGTGATTCCATAATGACTAAAGGTTCACAGCTGACTCTATTCGTGTTCGTCTTGGGGATTATAATTTCGATACCGAAACGGAGAGTTCTTCCTCGGACTTCAACATCGCTCAGATCAAAATGCACGAAGATTACAACACCGAAACGTACATAAACGACATCGCCATTTTGACTCTGGATCGAACTACCGATTTTAGTCCTTCAATTTGGCCTATTTGTCTTCCACAAAATCCTGATGAACAGTTTGTTGGTGAAACTGCAATTGTTGTTGGTAAAAATATTACGAAATTTGTTGGTATATTCTTAGAGCATATCTTCAGTTTTTAATGAAATTTAAGTATATAAAATATAAAATTTAATTCACAAAGTTCTACTCTAAATAATAAATATATGATAATAATAATAATAATAATAATAATAATAATAATAATAATAATAATAATAATAATAATAATAATAAACTTTATAGTTAAAATACTATTATTTTCAGTTCTTGATATAATTATTTGACAAGAATTGACTAAAAATTTATCATTTTCATTTTTAATTGTCTTTTCTTACACTAAAAATGAGTTGTCCTTTCTCGTTGTTAATGTAAATCTAAGAAGAATTTCATCTTGAATTTAGCAGACAACGTTTCGATCATTCCTGCATTTTGATAACTCATTCTCAAATTTTCTTTGATCGACTGATTTTTAAAAATTTTCACAATTTTATGTTGCATTTATTAAAATGATCCTTTAAAAACAAGACTTATAATAATAATAATAATAATAATAATAATAATAATAATAATAATAATAATAATAATAATAATAATAATAATAATAATAGTAAAAATAATAATAATGAAAAAAGATTTATAAACAAATAAATTATATTTATTTTTTAACTACAATACTTAAAAGGATTTTTCTATTGTGAATAAAATCCAAGAAGGTCTGGGAAAGTCTAGACATATTCTGACCACTTAAAATCTATGGACAAAGGTATTAAATGGCCAGAGTTATGGTACTTCAGGGACATAAAAGTGTCATTTGAACTATATTATGTGATTGAAGATATCAATCTTCACACAATCTATCTTGTTTTTCAGGTTGGGGAACAATTTATTATGGTGGACCAGTGTCTTCCATCCTCCAAGAAGTTTCCATACCCGTGTGGGATAACAATGAGTGTAATAATACTTACGAAAATAATGAAATTTTTTCGGTCATGCTTTGTGCAGGAGACAAAGAAGGAGGGAAGGATTCTTGTCAGGTAAAGTTAATTCATAGATGAAAAGAAACTTCCTTACGCGTTTGTAATAATTTTCAGATCATGCCAACTGATAGTGTCAGTCAAGGAATTATTTAAAGCATTTCTAGATGGAGGCAGTTATTATTTTTTTTTTCCACAGCAACAAAAATATTTTCTACATCTGCCGGTGTATCATTTCCATTTTTGCAGCTGTTCCTCCTTCTCATCCCACTTATGCTACTGCTACTCCAATTGTTACTAATACTATGATTGTTACTACTGGTACTAATACAAATGCTACTATTACTAATAATACTACGATGACGACAACGGCGACCACTATTACGATTATTTATGTACCATATTTATTTATTTATTTATTTATTTATTTATTTATTGAATTAATAATTTAATTATATGTAAAATTTGATTTCTTACGCCATTATAATTTTTTTATTTGTATAAATATTTAATTTTTGTTTATTTATCCTTAATATTTTCATTAATTAATATTTTTATCTTAAGAAAATTGAGATTTATCTCGTTGTATTATATTTCAATACAAATTTAATATAATTAAAATAATGTTTTTGACAACAGGGTGATAGTGGTGGACCTTTAATGTTGCCTTACGGACCTGGAAATAGATGGACCGTCATTGGTGTGGTTTCTTGGGGGATTCGATGTGCGGACCCAGGATTCCCAGGAGTGTATGCCAGAGTGTCAAAATATTTAGACTGGATTGCAAGAAATACAAACATAAGACCCTAAAATTTTCCATTTTAAATTAGTGTTTTTAATAGACAATAAATTTTATTTCAAATTTAGTTTCATATCCTATAAATCAGAACTAAGAGTTTCTAATAAAAATATACTGAAATACTATTATGGAGTGGCATGCCGAATTACACTTTTTCAAAATGTCATTCGAAATAATTGAGTCACACATCATTTCTGCCTTAACCCAAAAGTCTTAGCTCTTTTTAGGGTTTAGAGGTGTCTTAAATATAATGTAGATATAATTGAAGGGATAAAAGTTATAAGCGTGACTTATTCGTATATCTTCTTAAAAAGAAATTTTCCAGTTTTTAAAGATGTAAAATTTGACAACAATTTAGATTGTAATAAAGGTAAAAAATTTAAATATTTGTGGAATTATCTTATATTTTAACTTATTTTAAAATAAAAATATTTTCTCAAGTTGTTTGTAGTTTTGTTGAAGGAGTACGACAGTTTCTTTTTTTACAAATTTTTTTTTTATTATATATATTATATATATATATATATATATATATATATATATATATATATATATATATATATATATATATATATATATATATATATATATATATATATATATATATATATATATATATATATATATATATATATATATATATATATATATATATATATATATATATATATATATATATAAAAATATATTCTTCTTGAGCGGATTCCACCAGAGTCGAATTAAAGTGCGCAAATCAAAGGAATTTGAGAAAATATTTGAAGGGAGTTTACTCTACTCTTTACCAGTAGAGCACATGTAAAGATTGAACATAACGTTTAAGCATGACGTCAGAGAATTAACAAAGTATGAGACTGTGAAGAAAAGTGAGAAAATCGAACCCTAAGTTGATTAAACATGTGACTGCAAAGTTCAGAAGAGCACCGTCTGTTGTACTAACGCTAGTATAAAGAGAGTGAGTCAACAGTTTTATAACAAAAAGAAGCTGGAGAGCATTAGAGAATGCGAAATAATTGATAAAGCGAACAAGATGTGTGAGGCATACTCCACACAGGGGAAAACAGCACCTCTATATAGAGCGAGCAACTGGTGTGCCGTGATAAAATTTTGAAGGCGTCCAAGAACACCTAACCTCTTAGAAGCTTGTTTAAGAAAGGAAAAAGGAATCACCAAAAATATTAAGGAGAGAAGAAGGCTTGAGTTGTGTATTTTCAAAGAAAATATAGTTTATGTTTAAGATTAAGCTGGATAAATGTTGATGAAAATGAATTTTTGAGGTATTAAAAAGACCCATGTTTTCTCTACCCATATTAAAAGTTCAGATTTTAGTTGCTCCATGGCCACCCCCATTGCGTCATTTTCTTGTTGTTGGTTAGACGTCTTTCAAAGTGCAAATAATAATAAAAAGTTTAATTGTTGGCATAAGATAAGTGGATATACGATAAAGTAATAGAGAGAAGGCTTTAACAAAAAATAGGAAAAGAGTTGAGGATAGAACAAAACCCTGAGGAAACCATAATTTATATATTTAAAGGATGACCATTGCTCGTCTACAACAGCTTCTATAAAATGATAAAAATTAATGCTAGAGAGAGAGGTTGCATTCTGAAAAAGATGGGTTTAAAAATCAATGCATTGAGCTAGGCTCTATCGAAGGCTTTTGATATATTTAGCGCAACAGCAGAAAATTCACTATAATGTCGAAGAGCAGAAAATCAAGAGAGTAGATAGAATAGAAAGAAGATTACCAGTAGAGCTTTCATTACCAAATTCATATTGGAGATCAGAGATTAAACTAGAAGAATTGAGATGTTTCCAAATCTTCCTGTTAAGGACAAATTCGAAAATTTTAGGAAGAACGGAAGTTTATGCAGTGGAACGATGGTTAGAGAGTTGATAGGGGTCTTCCTTTTTCTGCACAGACTGAATGACCCTACATTTCCTGCAGGAAGGTAAGGTCGAAGTAGAAACGCGAAAGCTCTAAGCTAGGAAGTACAAGTTTTAAGAACCTCAGGAGGGATACCATCAGGATCAAACGTCTTAGAGCAGAATAACGTCTTTAGAAGAGATTACAATTTCAGGCATAAACAAATTTGAGATGGGTGGAAAAAGAAGAATAACTTCTGAATCGTTGTAAGAGTAGGGTTCAGCTTTAATTGGTAAAAGATAAAAACGCAATTTCCCTGCAGAAGGTGGACATCTTCGAGGACATTAGTAAACTAAAGTAAAATTGGACTGGCTATGTGTCAAAAATCTAAGACAAAATATAAACCTCTATGTTAGCGAACCTGACCCACAGAGAATACAAACTAAGACGTTACCATCTAAGAACCGATGGATAGACGACCCTTGCAAATTCAAACTAAGATGTCAAAGAACATAAGACGGAAATAATGATGTGAAATAGGAAATACCCTATGTCCAACATAGAACATGAGACGATGTTTCGACACAATGCTGAACAAGAACAAAAAGAATATATATATATATATATATATATATATATATATATATATATATATATATATATATATATATATATATATATATATATATATATATATATATATATATAATATATATATATATATATATATAAGAGCACAGAATTCGCATAAATTTCTAAATTCTTTTGAATGCTTTTTTGATGATATTATGTTAATGCAGTCGAAAAAAAATCCTCAACAGATGAAAAGATTTTGACAAAAATTCACCGAATTTTTTTTCATAATATATAATAAATACGATAAAATATAAAGGGAAACACGTTTCATTTATTTGAAGAGATAAAGGCCTTAAAAAAATAGGAAGATAAATTTTTATATAAAATACGTAAATAAATAAATAAATAAATAAATAAATAAAAAAATAAATGAATGAATTAATAATAATAATAATAATAATAATAATAATAATAATAATAATAATAATAATAATTGTGAGTGAGGCGAGGAGTAAAGGTGAAGTGACGGGGGGGGGGGGAAAGGGAAGGAAAATGGTAGGAGAAGCTAAGTGGGGAATTTCGGTAGAAGAAATAGGTAAAGCACTGAGGAAAGTGAAGAGGGGTAAATCGTCTGGTTTGGATGAGATAAGTAAAGAGATATTGTTAGAAGGAGGGGTGAGTGTAATAAAATGGTTGGCAAGATTGTTTAATTATGTTGGGTATTGGGAAACGTGCCTCAAGATTGGCAAGAGCATGCTGAGGTGGTTTGGACATGTTTGTAGGATGAATGAGGAGAGATTGGAAAAAAAGGTGTTCGATTCAGAAATGGTGGGTATGAGAGGTCGAAAGGATGTTGGGTGAGCGTGGTCAAGGAGTTATTGAGGGACAGAGTGTTGAGCTGGGAGGAGGGTGTGCGGAGTATAGAAGTGAGTGGAAAAGAATGGCAAGTTTGAGTATTAGGAATGATTGTGGCTTACGGTAGACACCACCCCACAATTTTGGGAAGGTTGTGTGTAATATATATATATATATATATATATATATATATATATATATATATATATATATATATATATATATATATATATATATATATATATATATATATATATATATATATATATATATATATATATATAAGGATATTACTGTAGCCAATAAAAGGATTGGCGATAGATTATAGATAAATAAATGATGCTTATTTTTATATTAATTATTCATAAAATCTGATCCCTGAATTTGATATTTTTAGCGTGGCGCAAACGGTAGAGTGGTTTGACTCACGTGATTGAGGTCGCCGGTTCGATCTCACTCGCGGATCCAATGTATATACTACCTAAAGAAGGTCCTCTCCTCGAATAGGGCAATGCCCGTGAGATGTGAACTTTGTAGAATCCAAGGCAATGTTAAATAACAAATAAATACCTAACTTACACCTAATGGATATCTATAACCGAGTCCTTAATTAACTGATCAAAGAGGACGTTTTTATGAATAGCTTTCCCGCACAACGCAAACGAACCTTGCCAACCTAATTGAAAACAATGATAATTTATCGAACCAAAGATAGATTTATAATCGAGATTAAATTTTCAAAGTATGAGGTCGAGACTATTGCAAAAAATCTCTCTAAACTTATGGCGAGAACATAAAAGCGTATGTTACTACAAAAATCAAAATTGATATCTGTTTTAGTGTCTTTCTAGCAACTTCTGATCTGGTTGAGACTAAAGCCCCTATTATATATATATATATATATATTATATTATATATATATATATATATATATATATATATATATAATATATAATATATATATATATATATATATATATATATATATATATATATATATATATATATATATATATATATATATATATATATATAAACTGAAATCTATGGCTTTTATTTACAGTTAATATGAAATCATGCTTATAAAGAAATTGCTGATAAAATTTATAACTAATATTTCAATAAAATATATTTATTACACAGCATAAAATAAGAGATCTGAATTACGCAAATTTCTTTATCAATTTCTTTGGTAATATTCTTCACTTTGCATAATTTATAAACTTTCTAGATTGATATATAGCATTTTTTTGATGTAGCAAAACCAGTACCGAGAAGCCAATAATATTCCAACTTAGGTTTTCGCTCCACCATTCTAAAATTATGTGGCTCCTGTTCTGGCTTCTGCACTTAAGTCTTTCATTTCATAGTATAAACGTTCTTAAGGGGTCCGATAGTAATTCCTTCCCACTAAAATATTTTTTTTCCTCGGCTCAACCTCAAAATTCTTTTTGAGAGTTCAGGGCTCCACAATCTTGAGAAAAGCCTTCACTAATTCATCACTGCGTATTACCAAGGGCTCCACATGCTATAAGTGCTAGAAAGTGCTAGTAATTGTTAGAAGTTGCTAGAAAAGCTAGAAAACGCACTCAGAAAAGAGCATGAGTTAGGCCCTGGGTCTGGCATTGGTGGGCCATGAATGCCAAAGTATCTTGATCTTTAAAATTGCAAATTCATTCATCTATGATTAAAGAATGAAAGACAATAACAAGTGCTGACATCAATTACAATGTTAGCTCTTAATTTATTTTATTGTTCGTATTTACGTGGAGAAAATACAAAGTGTCTCAATCATTTTTCTTTCAAATACTTTAATGATGCAAAGCATTATGCATTTACTTTCTTCCTTACTTAAAATCAAAACTTAGGATTTAGGTTTTAATTATTTTATCAGTCTCCTTCTATATTTCCTAAATTGTATTATCAACTTTTAAATTCATCGTCATTTAAGGATTACAGAAAGAGACTTTCTCTCTACTTCGTTATCATCGATTGCCAAAATCCAAATGATACTTCCTTGAATTTGGATATTTCAGAAGGCTTATCCTTCGTGATTAGTATTGCTCACATTTTTGAAGGAATTCTTTATTAGATAGTCTTAAATATATTTGGTTAATTGAACATGAATTCGAACTGTTCATATAATGCCTTTATGCCAAAGAAAATCACACTACTTATAGTTTCAGTACATACTGAGGGGGTATCTTTCATCTGGAAGAAGAAACACTTAAGACGGAATTGAAAGTCAATATCCCTTACTTGCATGATAATTTTAAATCTGTGAAATGCTACATTTCTAGTTTTCTTTCTATTCTTTTGCTTCTGTTAATACTCAAGATATCTCGATATCCATTCCTAAAAGATTCATTCTCCAACGATCTTAATATATCTACAATTACAAATAAAGATTCTTACTAACACTCTTATTTCTTTTGTCTGAAACCCAGATACCTAAATATCCAAGGATTCATTCTCCAACGATCTTAATATGTATAGCAACAAATCAAACACTTTTTAATTAAATGGGCTTTCTATCAGTGTTTCATTGTTAGAAAATTATTCAAAAGAACTTTGATGAGAAGAATAAAGTAAAACATAAAAAAAAACATAATCAAATCTGAAATAGAATGACAAAATTAATTGGAAGAAAGAAGGGTATCCAATTTTAGGAAAGTTGTGTTGATTAATTATATTATAAAATAAAATAAAAAAAATTAATATCACCTTGGTAACTCGCTGACCATTTTATTTTTTTCGATTTATGAAAATTTAATATTAATTTTTATTGTTTATTATATATTTACTTTTATTTTAGTTTTTAAATTTATTGAGAATTTTCATCAATTTATTCATTTATTCAAGTGTATCAGAAAATGTTCGATTTAAATTTGTTTCCTCGTCGCTTTTAATTAAATAACCAAGCGTAAATCAGTGAAAATTGGAAGTAAACATTTCCAAAAGACTATGTGCGTGTAGGTACGTATGTATTTATTTATGTATGTATGTATGTGTGTATGTCTCTCTCACTCGACTTCAATAATATATATATATATATATATATATATATATATATATATATATATATATATATATATATATATATATATATATATATATATATATATATATATATATATATATATATATATATATATATATATATATATATATATATATATATATATATATATATATATATATATATATATATATATATATATATATATATATATATATATATATATATATATATATATATATATATATATATATATATATATATATATATATATATATATATATATAACATATTTTATTATGAAGAGCAAGTACTTCAGAACCTTTTGTCATTATGGTTGAAAGCTCTTTTGTCTATGGTTTGACGTCCTCTGAAAATTATCTCTTCTGAGGAAGCTTTTCCTCTTCCGCTTTTCCTCAATCGATTTATAATATCCAGAAAGGAAAAAATGAAGAAAAAGAACTAAATATATTTTTTTTTAGTGAGAATAATAATAAATAATGAGTCATATATATAGTTAACAATGAAATAGCTAAAATGCGTTACACTGTAATACATAAGTAACAACGCTACATGTAATGTAACTTTTCTCTCAATGTAACGATGTAACGGTAACGCTACCCAATTTCATGTAAACATGTATATATATATATATATATATATATATATATATATATATATATATATATATATATATATATATATATATATATATATATATATATATATATATATATATATATATATATATATATAGGGTATCCCTTTAATATGTGTATAAAATGTTTGTTTAGACCAATATCATCCTTACGAGCCATTTATATTAAATAAACTTTCACGGTACACCAAAAACGGCTTGAAAAATCATTTCTGGTAGTTACCTATTAAGTGCAAAGGAAAAATAGGCGACGCGGAAAAATAGGCGACGCGATTAGGACGTTTCAGTGGAGGGCGCATGCAGATGACTTTTAGAACGTTGTAGCGGAAATACCGTTAACTACAATTTGAAATAAAATGGGGACTCTCTCGAAGAAAATGAAGGGGAAATGAATATCCGCATACACTAAAATCTTATAGTTTAGTACAAAAATTCAACAATTCCTTTGGAAAATAGATACAAAAAAAAAAAAAAAAAATCAAAAAAAAATATATAAATAAAAAAACAGAAAATTTTTCAATTAGCAAAAAAATATTATACGAAATATACAAAATAAACACTTGTTTATTCAAAAAAATCGAAATAATAAAAAAAATAGAAAAAATAACGCGGTGCGCAAAAATATACTACAAACAATACGGACAAAATCAAAACAATAAAGGTTTACTTTATTAATGTTACAAATTTTCTTTGCTACCTTATATGGGAGTGATAATACATCAAAAATCACAATCACATAAATAACAATAAACAAAACTTTGTTTTCAATATTATCCTAAATCCTTTTTATAAGCTTGTACATAAAAAAAAAACTTTCCTAATTACCATACTACAATTTTTGTACATGGATTTATATCATACACATAGAGTTCTCTACCGTTAAGGCATATCTTTAATTATCCAATCCCTTTGAATATACCCAGGTACTCTGCAGGAACATCAATCCAATCACCAAGCCTCGGCTCCTTGGCTCAAGATAAAAAAAAAAAAACTGGAAAAATAAAAGCATTTATCAAACACTCAAAGACATACAAAATAAATAAATAAAGAGAAATAAAAAACAACTGTTGAAAACATTATTCTTGAAACAAAATTACCATAAAAAAAATAAACCATAAATCTTAATACCTGGACAAGTTCAAATGTCCATTTTTTTCCTTTTCTTTTCAGCAGCTTTTACTGTAGCAACAAGCAAATGAGTACCTCAACTTTAAGAATACCATACAACTATGCAAAACACTCCTTACTGGAGACTTGTAAAAGCCCAAGAACTGCTAAGATAACACAGACCCACTATAAAGCACAGAATAAGGAAAATAATAGCAATAATAACAATAATTGCATAAGCAAAAGCAAATAATAAGCAACCAAATTAAAATCTTTTAAAGTAAATAACCCATTCTTTCTTTTTCATATTACCTGAAACTCCAAGGATTCACTTATACGTCAGAATACCATTCCAAAATCTCAATTCTAATGAACTGTGTGTAACAGATCCTCAAAAATCAAAATCAAAATATTAAATAATTCCTAAAGAAAATAACAATTAAATACCAAAACTTAAACAAGCCAATTAATTAACAAAAATAAATAAAACAGTAACAATCAATCTTTCATGAGAAAAATGGATGACAATCTATCATTTAAATAGGAAAGACAGAACAGAAGGTAATAAAACTGAAGAATAGCACGAAAGATAGCTGGATGTGTCATATGTCCTCTATCATTCTTACTCAACAAAACATATATACTTAAAAAATGAGACAAAAGAAATATTTTACCTAAACTTACCACAACGTGATAGTTGCAAGTGTTCGGATAGCATTGTGGTCGACTTTGTGGACGTAGGGTATTTGTAGGTATTATTGTGTACTACCCTGGGAATCATTATTATCGTAAACCTTCGTGTGAATGCTACTGTTCATGTTTATTAGTAGTGAAAAAATTATTATGGTTTTTGTCTTTCTATCTTGGATATGATCATCATTACTAGATGCTACTATATTAATATAGCCTATTATGCTTCTCATTATTAATACAGTATTATTCTTATTAATATTATTTGTATGAATAATGTTATTACAATTATTCTTGGTACAACTATTAATATGACGATTAATATTAGTATTGATTTGGGGTATTTCTGCGCCCTACAGGTTGAATCGATCCCAACTGTGACAGGGTTTTTCGAAGGAGGATTCACGGAAACGTGCTGCCGACCTCAACGTCATCAAATGTGATCACAGGCCCCTCTCTATAAACTTCCCTCTTTGGCAGACTATCCCTTCGCAGAGGAGGTGGACATGGTGTTCATGTATGGTCATGAAAATGGAAATCGCCCCAAAGTGCCGCGATTGTATCGGTTACGGTACACAGGCAGAAGACGGCTGAATAACCAGACCTTCTCGACTATGTACCGACGACTCTCTAAGACCGGGACACTCGTGCCAAGAACGTTGGACTGTGGGCTCCCTAGGGTCACTAACACATTGGTCGTTGAGGTATGATTTAGGTATGAACCACGTGTAAGTGTCCGGTAGTTAGCAACAACGCACACATTTAGTCAAAACACGGTTTGGAGGATAAAACACGAGCAGACAGATCCTCTATCCATATCATCTCCAGCGCGTTCAGGGCATTGCATCCACCGATTATACATCAAGGGAGACATTCTGCCGGTGGTTCCAGCGTTTCCCTGTTTTTTTTCGGCACAGTTCTGTTTATCGATGAGGGTAGACATCAACAGCAGTTTAGGGGCAACGTGTGCGCAGGTATTTTAGGGATCTGATTATCGGGACACATGTTCTCCCATAGCGTCTGACAGGGGAATCTGCCGGAAATCTCTTCAACATACACTACCCGAGCTTTTGAAGGAGGTACCATTGTCTGTGCTGCGGCGCATGTATATATACATGAATGTGTCCCAGCACATTTCAGCAACAAGGTCCGCCAAGTACTTAATGACACCTACCACAGGAAATGGATTGGTAGATGGGGTTCTTTGAACTGGTCTGCACTATCAGAAGACCTAAATCCCTTGAATTTTTATTTATGGGACTACTTGAAAACATTGGTCTAAGAACACGAACCCACCTCCGAACTTTTGTTGCAATAAAGGATCGTCGATGCCTGTACACATATTCGCTGCAATCCCGTCATCTTTGAACGGGTACAGCAATTCATGGAACGCAGTGTTGATGAATGTAATGCAGTGGGCGGAGGGTACATCGAACACCCATATCGCCTACATACGTGTGTGTAATCTCCAGTCTTTAATTGTTCTAACCTACTAGTAATCACAATCGATATGCCCTGTCTTGATTTATTTAACAACATTCTCGTTTCTACCATGTACAGGGCACCCACCTAGCAACGAAGTGATAGGTCACAACCCTACGTCGTCTGTAGCTCCCATACAAGGCCGTTTTCGGTCTATGTTTATTAAACATAAATTGCTCGTAACGGTGCTACGGACCCTACCCACACATTTTATACACATATTAAAGAGACACTATATATATATATATATATATATATATATATATATATATATATATATATATATATATATATATATATATATATATATATATATATATATATATATATATATATATATATATATATATATATATATATATATATTTTATTTTTTTTTTTTTTTTTTATTATTTTTTTTATTATTAAATTATATAATATAATTATATTTATTGTTTATATACAATCGGACTCCATTTATTTTTGTATGGATCACAGAACAACAGATCTTAAACTAAGGTGACCATATTTTTCTGACCAAAATTCTGGACGCTTCTGAATATTGCCTCCCCCCCCCCCTCCAAATACACTGCCAGTAAGGGTTTTAAGGGATGTATAAAGGAGGAAGATTTTTAAAATAAAGAAGAAATACGATTGTTGTTTTCGAAAACAAGTCGTATGGTTTATTAGTTAAGGACATTCTACAAAAAAAAAAAATAAAAAAAAAAATAAAAAAAAAAAATTTTTTTTTGCCTTCTGCTCCCATGCGCCGCGCCCTCTGGCTGTATGGCGGTGTGTCACTGCCTTCTTCTGCTTTCTGGCTGAATAAATAAGTTTTGCCAAATCTAAAAATCAGGTCAAATGTCCGCCTCTAAAAAAATCGGGACTGTCCCGAAAAATTCTGGACGGATTGTCACCTTATCTTAAACTTATGGTAAAAAAACAAGCCACGTTGCACATAGTTTACTATTACAGACACTTTCGTTGATATAATAAGTATACACAATTCAAAAGTACAATAATGAAGATACTTAATGTTAACAAACATATAAGACTAGTTGGTATACAAAATGTCACAAAAATAAGTGTATAAAGGCAGTGATACACGAGCGGCTTTGTACAATTTCATGTAGGAAAAATGGCGTCAACGGAATAATCAAGCTACTCAAAACCGTGAGATTGTGTTTTTCTCCCGCTCTCACAGATGTCGTTGCCTCCGCGCCTCGTTCAAAATTCTAATTGTTCGGATCAGTTACATTAAAATATAAAATTATAAAATATATAAAGCATATATATAAATATACAAATATATTACAATCTCCCATATATATATATATATATATATATATATATATATATATATATATATATATATATATATATATATATATATATATATATATATATATATATATATATATATATATATATATATATATATATATATATATATATATATATATATATATATTAGAGGTGGGCATAAGCACAATTTGCGCTTTAGGTAAAAAATTTGCGCTTTTGCGTTTGCGCGAAATTTTGAAAAATGTGCGCTTTTGCATTTGCGCTTAGCAACTTTTTTAAAAGCGCAAAAGCGCAAATTTGCTCTCTAGCTAAATATCTGTGTGAAGAACACGATGCCCTTTGCCTATTAAATATCTCCGTTGCATTTCCCACACATTAAACATCTTGGCTACTAGGGATGTTTCGAAAGTTCTTCGCTGGTAATCTGGTGCCAAAGATCCATTTAATAAGACACTTGCCAAAGCACAGGCATTGTGGAATGCCCAAATAGGAAAACTACAAATGCTGTGAGAATCAAGGAGTTGGAAACAAAGCTTAAAACACCAAGTATTACTCGCTGGAACTCCCCATACGATTCTTTGAAAGACCTGCTTAAGAACCTTGATGGTGGCATGATAAAAATCAATAACATTTTTAAGAAGCAAAAGCCTTGTCTCCCAGTATTTAATAAAACTGATAAAGAGGTAATTGCTGAGTACATCGAAATAATGATGTCTATTGCTGTTAGGATGGATATGCTGCAGGATGAGAAGAATGCGTGCATGGGAGTTCTATTCCCTAACTTCTTCCTCCTCAAAGACAATCTCGTGGAAATGCAACGAGATGTGCAAAAATTTAACCATGCCTAAAATTTAGTCAACTACTTGATAAAGCAACCAAAGTCAAACAAAGGGAAAGAAAATTCCTTTGAACTGAGGTTCAGCAGTATCTTTGATGATTTTGACTTGTTTATGGCAACAGCCCAGCACCTTCACTTCAAACTCGGAGTGGAACGTAGGTTAAATGAGGGAAGTACCCACCTGTCAAGATGTTGGAGAAAATAAAGTGTAATATTAAATCGAATTTTACTCCTCCACATCAAGGCATTGAAGGTGATGGGATTGAGTCTGAAATGGGTCCATTTAAGGTGAGTTATTTTTATAATTTGGAACAAACTTTAAGCATCTCTTATTTATATTATATATATATATATATATATATATATATATATATATATATATATTATATATATATATATATATATATATATATATATATATATATATATATATAAACCCTAACTCTGGTGGAACATGAGTAGGCCTCTGGCCTTTGCCCACCAGAGGAGAAATAATAATATATATATATATATATATATATATATATATATATATATATATATATATATATATATATATATATATATATATATATATATATATATATATATATATATATATATATATATATATATATATATATATATATATACAATTTAAACATATATATTCACAATGCACTGACATAATGTTCAAATGAAACTTAAAAAAGATTTGAGTTCCTGATACCATTTCTAAATATTTCAGAAACTGAAGGCCCCATATATCCAGCAGACACCTCTGGAGGAGAAGTTGGGACAAACCTTGGATAGCTGGGCTGCAGTAAATGTTCACCACAGCATCCCTCTCACTAGGAACCAGTTTCCGAGTGAATACCAGGAGGTCTGGGTGGACTTGTTTATTAAATATATTACCCCATTAGCAGCTCAGCGGACGTGGAGAGATTGTTTAGTCAAGGCTCTGACATTTTAAGACCAAAGAGGGCAGCCATGGCATCCAGCAATTTTGAAAAATTTATCTTTATGAAAGAGAATAAAACCCTGTTCAGAATGTGAGAGGAGAGCTACAAGGAGGAAGAGATCATAGATAATTGAATAAATTAAGATTAAAATCTTTCTCATTTTTTGTTATATATTTGCATTTTTCAAATAAAATTTAAAAATAATTCTCTTTACATACTAGCGCTCTATTTTTTATATATTTATTTATTATTTTATTTTTTTGCGCTCCTTAACTTGCGCTTTAAAAAAAATTTTGATTTGCGGACATGTGCGCTTTTGCATTTGCGGACTAAATTTGTGAAAAAATGTGCGCTTTGCGCACTACGTTTTTTCAATTTGCGCTTTTGCTTTTGCACTCTAAAGTTTAAAATTTGCGCGTCCACCTCTGATATATATATATATATATATATATATATATATATATATATATATATATATATATATATATATATATATATATATATATATATATATATATATATATATATATATATATATATATATATATATATATATATATATATATATATATATATATATATTACGAAACATAGTAATAGGGGGTTTGATTAAGACGCTCTGTCTTCTTTCATCTTTTATTTTCAACTCTAATCTTAGAAACCTCTGCCCCATGTGGTACTCGAACCACAAGAGAAATGATTTTGGGAGAAAGAGAAGGTTTAAAATATACATCCCAGAAAAAGGGAGGGAGAGGGGAAGAATCTTTACGGTGACCGTTTTATGAGTTTTGTTCCAAAATTTTGATTCTAGAAAATTCTTTTAACAAATTCTGATAAGGAAAGATGATTATATTATTTTTTTCTTTAATTGAAATAAATGTAATTTATTTTCATGATATATTAAATTAAAATTAATTTAATTTAGTATATATATATATATATATATATATATATATATATATATATATATATATATATATATATATATATATATATATATATATATATATATATATATATATATATATATATATATATATATATATATATATATATATATATATATATATATATATATATATATATATATATATATATATATATATATATATATATATATATATATATATATATATATATATATATATATATATATATATATATATATATATATATATATATATATATATATATGTTTATATTTATATCCCTTTCAGGAAGATTATTTGAAGAAATTTTTCCATTAGGGTATTAAACTTTCTATCTTAAAATATTTCATGACAAAAAAAAAAATTAAAAATGGAATTCTTTCCTTTCTTTTCTGTTATTTAAAAGGATCATGGAATAATTTGTCCTTTCTGTTTTGTAAATTATTTAAATTCTAATGTAAATTATACTGTCAAGTTCAGTTCAGAAACAGT
>SEYY01004991.1:0-5000 GCA_009176605.1 Armadillidium nasatum | reverse complement strand
AATAGAACAATAGTTAGAGGGTTGAGAGGGGTCCCCCTTCTTCGGAACAGGCAGGATTTGGGAACATTTAAAGCGAAAAGGAAAGGTCGAAGTTGAGAGACCGAGACGAAATAGTATATCAAGGCAAAGGAGCAAGCTCAGAAGAACATGATCTGAGAACCGCAGGAAGAATACCATCAGGTCCATACACCATTTTTGTGTAAAGCTCAGAGAGAGAGAGAGAGAGAGAGAGAGAGAGAGAGAGAGAGAGAGAGAGAGAGAGAGAGAGAGAGAGAGAGAGAGAGAGAGAGAGAGAGAGAGCAGAAATGACATTTTTAGAAGAAATTACAATATTAGGCATAAATGAGTTGGAGAGGTTTGAAGGAGGAGGATTAGCTTCGGAATCGTTTAAGGTAGAGGCAACCGTTTGTGCGAAGAGTTCAGCATTAGTAGAAGGTAAAATGGTAGTTGTGCCATCAGAAGATACTAGAGGAGGGAAAGAGGAAAATGTAAAACTTGAGTTGACATTTTTTGCAAAAATCCAGAGAGGGCATTTACGACGGTGAAATAAGTTTTTAGTGTCACGAAGAATAGATTTTGCACTATTCATGGATGAAATATAAGTTGAATGAGTTTCTGGAGTTTGAAAATGACTTAATCCCTAAAGGCAGCATTCCTGTGGCGGATAGCACGAAACAAGTAGAGTTAACTAAGGTATGTTAGTCTTAGTTGAAAGAAAAGAATATTGAATGTACGCCTCCATGCCAGGTTGAATTTGAGGTTATACGCTCAGCATATTATGAGGGACTCCTCCCATGGAAGCAGTTATCATCCCATGGAAATTCAGCGAAGGTGATCAAATGAAAGAAGAGGAGGAAAGAGTTTAACAGTATGCGGAGAAGGATCAGAGGTTAAGAAAATATCAAATATGTTGGGTTCATCACGAAGATGGTCAGGCATACATGTAAAGAGTTACGCCAACTGATCAAAGTTGTTTTGGATAGAAAAATGATAGTCGAGTTCAACAGCTAGATCATGAGAAAAAGATGAAAGCTATTTTAGGTGGTGAACATTGAAATCACCTAAAATAATGATTTCGGAGAAAGGAGAAGAAGAAAGAATGTGCTCTATTTTTGAGTCTAAAAATTCGAAGAATATTTTACAGTCAGTAGAATTAGGAGATAAATAAACAAAACAAATAAAATTTATTAGTTGAATTGCAAGTGAGCTTAACCCATAAGGTAGAGAATTCAGAAGACTCAAAATGAGAAACACAATAACAAACATCATCGTTGTGCACATATGAGCAATATCCAACTTTGGCTGAAAATTGAGGATAGAGACAATAGGAGGTAACATAATAAGGATTACTGTCAGCTAACCTCATGTACCTGAGTTTCGGTTAAGAACAAGAGCTAAAGTTTAGAAGAAGAGAGGAGGTGTTCGACAAAAAGGAATTAGAAAAAAAGGTCGCGAATGTTGCAGAAATTAATGAAAATAGAAACCCTTGCACCGGAGCATGCCGGATGCGAATTCTTTTCAGCATCATCCTCATCATCTGAGGCCGCCAAAATTCCCAAGTGATGATGGGGTAAGGGGTGGATGAGGGGCAGTCTATAAACGCCACCCTTCCTTCTCCGAGGCAGCTTTATGTCTCGCCATTTTTGTTTTGATTAAAAAGGTAATGTATAAGTAAACACTTGTAAATTTTTAGAAACATGTGAAGAAATGGGATGGGCAGGTAAATGGGAGCATAGACACTCCAATATATATATATATATATATATATATATATATATATATATATATATATATATATATATATATATATATATATATATATATATATATATATATATATATATATATATATATATATATATATATATATATATATATATATATATATATATAAATAGAGTTTTTTAGTCTGCTCTCACAGACCATTTCTACATAGAAAATTAAGGTCTGCTATTGGACTCGAACCAGCGACCTTTAAGATGGTAGTCTTATGTGTTATCCACTAGGCCACGGCGATTCAAAAGGAAATCATTCGGAACTTGCTCACAACATACCGTTGCAATGTCAAATCCCAAAGAACCTCCCCGACAGCAACTCGGGCAAAGGGCAACGAGGTCAAAGGTTCAATCCATTATTCGCAGACAGTTATATAATAGAGTTTTTTAGTCTGCTAAAACCCTCACAGACTATTTCTATATAGAAAATTAATGTCTGCTATTGGACTCGAACCAGCGACCTTTAATATGGTAGTCTTATGAGTTATCCACTAGGCCACTGAGATACAAAAGGAAATAATTCGGAACTTGCTCACAACGTACCATTGCAACGTCAAATCCCAATGAACTTCCCCGACCGCAACTCAGGCAAAGGGCAACGAGGTCAAAGGTTGAATCCATTTTTCGCAGACAGTTATATAATAGAGTTTTTTAGTCTGCTAAAACTCTCACAGAAATAGTCTGTGAGAGTTTTAGCAGATTAAAAAACTCTATGATATTTTCTTAACCTCTTATCCTTCTCCTTATACTGTTAAACCCTTTCCTCCTCTGGGTTCATCCGATCATCTTCTTATCTCCGTATCTTGTCTCTTCAAGTCTTCTTCAAGAATGACCCCCGCCTTCGACGAGGAAACGTTTCTGACACATCGGTGCTGTTAACTGCTCTGACTTGCGGTTGTAATTCACTGATTTCCCTTGAAATGATTACTGATTTCGTTGGGGGGGTGACCCTCAAAGTGTACTGGGTGCATAACTGAGTTAATTCTCTCTGGAATGGAGGCGTACATTCCATATTCTTTCCCTTCTACTAAACCAAACAAACCTTGGTTTAACTGTACTTGTTCTCTAGTAGTCCGCCGCAGGAATACTGCTTTAAGAGATTACCGTCGTCTTCAAACTCCTGAAACTCATTCAACTTATATTGCATTCCAGAATCGTGTAAAATCTATTCTTCGTGATTCCAAAATCTCTTTTTCTTCTCGTAAATGCAATAATCTTTCTGGTCCCTCTTCCACTCGCCCTTTCTGGCATTTTGCAAAAAATGTCAACTCTTACTTTTCTTCTTCCTCTTTCCCATCTCTAGTTTCTTCTGATTTCACAACTGTCATTTTACCTTCTACTAAAGCTGAACTCTTCTCTCAAACTTTTGCCTCTAACTCTATCTTAGACGATTCCTCCTCCTTCTACAAATTCCAACTCATTTATATCTAACATTGTAATTTCTTCTAAAGATGTTATTGCTGCTCTCTCTGAGCTTAACACTAAGAAGCGTATGGTCCTGATGATATTCCTCCTGTGGTTCTCAAAATTTGCGCTTCTGAGCTTAAACCCTGCTTTGGTAAACTACTTCGTTTCTGTCTCTTCACTTCGACCTAACTGTCGTCCTATTTCTTTAACCTCCGTTCTTTCTAAAGTTTTCGAATGTATCCTCAACAGGAAGATTTGGAAACATCTCAATTCTTCTTATCTTACCTCTGATAGACAGTATGGCTTTCGTAAGAAACGTTCTACTGGTGATCTTCTTTCCTACTTTCTGACTCTCGGTCATCCGCTCTTTGAGGTTTCAGTGAGTCTTTCGCTGTGGCGCTAGACTTATCGGAAGCTTTCGATAGAGTCTGGTACAAAGCTTTGATTTCTAAACTTCCCTCTTTCGGAATCTATCCTTCTCTCTGTGACCTTCTCTCTAATTTCCTTTCCGGTCGTTCTATAGCAGCTATTGTAGACTGCCTCCGTTCTTCCTTTAAATCTATAAATAGTGGTGTTCCTCAAGGATCTGCCCTATCCCCAACTTTTTCTAATTTTCATCAATGACCTTCTCTCTATTACTTCGTCTCCTACATACTCCTATGCCGATGACTCCATTCATCATTACCCTTCTCAGTTTGAAAGACGCCTCTACATACAGCAGTTAATAGATTCAAGAAAATGGCCTTGGAGCAACTGACCTCTGATCTTTCTCGTATTTCAAATTGGGGTAGAGAAAACATGGTAGTTTGCAATTCCTCAAAAACTCAATCCCTCTATCTTTCTACCCGACACAATCTTCAACACAACTATATCTTTTTCGAAAACACTCAGCTCAAACCTTCATTTGTCCTCAATATTCTCGGTATTTCTTTTTCTCGTGATCTTTCTTGGAAAGATCACATTACTTCTCTTTCTAAACAAGCTTCTAAGGGGTTAGGTGTACTGAGGCGTCTTCGTGATTTATTTTACACCTTGAAGAGTGCTTGCTCTTTATAGGGGTGTTGTTCGCCCCCGTATCGTGTACGCCTTACAAAGTTGGGATAGTTCCACACACACAACTCTTCTGGAAAAGGTGGAGTCTAGGACTTTTCGTCTCATCAACTCTTTATCCCTTACTAACTCTCTCCAGTCTCTTTTTTTCCCGTCGAATTGTTGCATTACTCTATACTATCGCTATTACGATGGACACTGCTCTTCTGAACTCTCACATTGCATACCTCCTCCACTGAGAAGGGCGCGTGCGACACAACTTTCTACACAGTCTCATCTTTTCTGTGTCCAACTCTCTGACCCCAATATGCTCAATCTTACATGTACTCTACCGGTAAAGTCAGGAACACAAACTCCTTTTATCTGTTTTCCGAACTTCCTTTGACTTGCTCACTTTTAAACGCTATGTATCTGGTCACGTTGGCCATTAGCGACCAGATTTCCGACTGTTCCCCAACTCTGGTGGATATTGGTATGCCTCCGGCCTTCACCCACCAGAGGAGACATAAAATGTGTTTATATATATATATCACTCATTGGAAGAGCCCTTTTCAAGGAGGGGGTACACACACAGGGACAAAATTCATTCAAACACACACATCTATCGCACAGCCCCCAGGTGGGCGCAGACGGGAGCCTTGAAGAGTAGAAGATTAAATACAGGAGGAAAAACAGATGATGGTAGACAATTCCGCAGAAAAGATGTGGCTAAAAAGAAGGATGTACCACAACGGGCTAGCCTGGGATTTTCCTACGTCCACACAAAAT
>SEYY01004990.1:15000-17825 GCA_009176605.1 Armadillidium nasatum | reverse complement strand
CAACAACCAACCAGCGAAACAAACATACGAACAAAGATCTGTATATATAGCTGTCTTTTGGAGGTTTGGTTTATTCTCACCAAACTCTTCGATGAAGATACACCTCGGACCTCTCTTGGGATCGTTACCCCATAACCTCGAAACCCTACTACAAATCTTCAGGTATTATTGCTCTTATTATTATTATTATTATTATTATTATTATTATTATTATTGTTACTAGTTATTTGTTTATTGTCTATTACAGAAATAAAAGCCTGACTTCCTCTTAGTAGTCTTTGCCCCTCAATTTTATTTCTGAAGACTTCTAGGGGATATGGATGCTGTTGGCAGAATATTGCGTCCCATTACACTGGACATTGAACCTACATCTCAAGATGCTCCCAGAGTCTTCAAGCACTGGAAATTTGTACTCACTCAATATATTTCTGCAATACCCGAGGAATCTCAGGACTTGTCTTTGGGAGTTCTGGCTGGATCTTTATCTCCAAACAATTTCGAACTGATTTCTGAGTGTCGTACTTACGAAGCCGCTCTCCAGTCCTTGACCTCTATATTTGTGAAACCGCCTAGTGATGTTGTTGCTCGTCACTCTCTCATGACTCGAAAGCAACTCCCTCAGGAATCTATTGATGAATATGCTAGAGAGTTACAGCGTCTGAGTATTGATTGTGCTTTTCGAGATGTAACTGCTTCCACTTATAGGAATGAGTATATCAGAGATTCTTTTATATCCGGCCTAAAATCCCCCCATGTCAGAACGCGACTTTTGGAATTTCGTGAATTGCCTCTTGAGAGTGCAATTGATAAAGCTCGTGCACTGGAGCTAGCCCATCAAGATGCTATGACTTATGAAGCTCCCGGAAATCTTGCAGTAGTCTCCTCTCCCGTTCCACCTTCCTCCACAACCGGCCATGAAGATGTGGAAGCCGCAGCATTGGTCACTACTTCGCAAAAACGACCATGTTTTTTCTGTGGAAAAAGACCTACCCATGACCGGGCTGTTTGCCCTGCTCGAGGAGCCTTATGCTCTTCATGTCATAAAAGGGGTCATTTTGCGAGGGCTTGCAGATCTACCAATACCCCTATATCAAGACCTGAGGTGGCTGCCTTCACCAAGGTGTACTCGTTCACGACATCTGCTTCAACTTTTCCTCCTGGATTACAATCCTCATCCTTGAGTATCACCATCTCGAACCATGAAGTTCGAGCTCTTATCGATACTGGTAGCTCAGAGAATTTTGTGTCCCATTGTCTTGTCTCTAGATTGAGCCTGCCTACAACTCCTTACGTGGGAACTATTGCAATGGCTTCCTCTTCGTGGACATCTTCTGTCTCTTCTTGTTGCCATATTCACTTTACTATCGATGACAGAGAGTATGATGAGCGTTTCCTCGTTATGCCCAACTGTTGTACTGATGTAATTCTGGGTATACCTTTTTTGAAGCAACATTCGTCCCTTAAACTCTCTTTTGGAGGAACTAAAAAACACTTGGAAGTTTGTGCTCTGGCTCCTTTTCAGATACTTCCCCCAAGAATCTTTTCCAACTTATCTCCAGATTGTAGACCTATTGCTGTGAAATCTAGGAAGTACAGTTCTTCTGACGTCTTATTTATTAAGGATGAGATACAACGACTGCTGTCTGAAGGAATTATCGAGCCTAGCAATTCTTCCTGGCGTGCTCAGATTCATATTGTCAATCAAGGGCAAGGTAAAAAGAAAAAGAGAATGGTCATAGACTACTCTGCTACTATAAATCGCTACACCTATCTTGATGCTTATCCCCTCCCATCTCTGGATACTTTGGCCAACAAAATCGCTTCTTATAAAGTGTATAGCTCTGTGGATCTCAGAAGTGCTTACCACTGTGTACCTCTTCATCCTGATGACAAGCCTTTTACTGCTTTCGAAGCTGATGGAAAACTCTATCAATTCTGTCGCCTTAGTTTTGGCCTCACTAATGGTGTGTCCTGCTTTCAGAGGGTTATCGACGAGTTCATTAATGAACATGAATTAACTGATACATTCGCATATCTAGATGATGTGACTATTTGTGGTCGCACTCAAGAAGAACATGACCAGAATCTTTCTCGTTTTTTGGATTGTGCTAAACGTTTTAATATGACTTTTAGTCATGAGAAATGTCAATTTTCACTCACTTCTATACGCATTCTCGGATATGAGATATCATATGGGAAACTTCGTCCTGACCCTTCACGTATGCAGCCACTTTTAGACCTCCCTATTCCATCCAACGCAAAATCGCTCTCCAGACTCTTGGGTCTTTTCGCGTATTACTCACGCTGGATTCCTCGTTATTCTCATAAACTCCGACCTCTTATTAATGCTGTTTTCCCATTAACTACTCCAGCGATAGAGGCCATCTCTGTTCTGAAAAACGCAATCCTGAATGCAGTTCGCTCCCATGTTGATGACACTCTACCCTTCGTATTGGAAACGGATGCGTCTGACGAAGCTATCGCTGCTACCTTGAATCAGGAAGGCCGCCCTGTAGCCTTCTTCTCCCGATCTTTGTCCCCTTCGGAGAGGGGACATTGTTCTCTTGAAAAAGAGGCATACGCCATCATCGAGGCTATTCGACATTGGAGGCATTATTTGTTGCCTCGTCCGTTCACTTTAATTACTGACCAGAAATCCGTCTCGTTCATGTTCGACATGTCACATAAGAGCAAGATTAAAAACGAGAAATTAGCACGTTGGAGGTTAGAACTTCTTCCATATAAATTCGAGATTATACATCGTCCTGGAAGTCTTAATCAGGCTGCTGACGCCTTATCTAGACCTTTGTGTTCAGCTACTCACA
>SEYY01004989.1:265000-266920 GCA_009176605.1 Armadillidium nasatum | reverse complement strand
TCGGATATGTAAATTTAGCCAAAATAAATAAATAAAAAATTTGAAAAGTTTTAAGTTTTTGAAAATCATGACGGTGTGTGTTTATCAAAACGATGGTGATCTAATAAGTTTTTGAACAGACATTCAGAAATGAAGTCCAACAAAATTGAGTTGAAGAAAAGATTTTTTTTGTGTTTCTTACAAAATATATTGTGGGAGGTTTTCAGATGCTTTTTTTTGAAAGAGTTTTGTGTATAGCGCTCTAAACACTTAAAAGTGGTTGGAAATGATGAGATTCTTATTATTATTTTCAAAGGTTTATTTAAAATCAAAACTGGGTAATAGTGGCCAAGATGCTATTGCACATGTATTTTATCTTTAACAATGCATTTAAATGAAAAAGTTTGCCCTAATTTGAATGAAAGGTATTTTGTGGTAGTTAAAAGTTTTATTATATATATATATATATATATATATATATATATATATATATATATATATATATATATATATATATATATATATATATATATATATATATATATATATATATATATATATATATATATATATATATATATATATATATATATATATTTTTTCTGATTATGTATAATCGGAATACCTGTAGATGCACAAATGTATTGTATGATATCAATTAAAAGAAAATTTATATACAGGGTTTGTTAGTCACATTTTAGTGATTTTAATAGTTTTCAAAAGAAAGCTTATTACAGAAGTAAATGAAACAATGTTGTTAGAAACAACCTTCAAAAATGTTACGTGGAAAAAGTCATACTTTTTTTTTTTTAAATATAATTTTAAGGTATATATCCATATAGTCTTCAAACAGTTTTTAATATATATTTTAATTCTTTATTTTATATTTTTTAAATAAACCTGTACTGTTTATTATTCTCTTTTCTGTTATAATTTGTATATTTATTGTATTTAATTTTTATTAAAGGCGAGTATAATGCATATTTTATTAACTTTTATTATAATTTATTGTCGTGGTTGCATTTTGTCAAGTGTCAGTAAATTGCTATTTCGCCAAGATAAAAGGCAATTAATTCTAATTCATAAATGGATCAGGTTGCGAACTTTTGAATACAGAGTAGACCTATTGTAAAATTTGAGGGATAAAATTTTTTGTAAGTGAAAGGCCGGGTGCAATAATTATTGCTATTACTTTGCCAGATTTTCGATTCGTTTGCCAAATAGTTTACTATTCTTTAATAGTATTAATTCTGTTTTGTGTCGGTTTAAAATCGACACTTTGTTGGTGAATTGATTAGAGATGGTTTATCTTATATATTATTAGAACTTTCAAGTAGAAAGATCTTTCCTTAATTATGTAGACTACATGTGTTATACTTGTTTAAGCCAAAATCTTCATGGGTGTACACCTTCCTAGACATGAAGGTTTCATCTCTGCCAGCATCGAGAGTTCCATGAGAACCTGGTGTAGGAACTGCTCCAAAGCTTTGGAAAAAAAAAAAAAAAAAAAAAAAAAAAAAAAAAAGCTTTGGATAAATAAATAAAAAATAAAAAAATAAAAAAAATATAATATATATAATATATATATATATATATATATATATATATATATATATATATATATATATATATATAATATATATATATATATATATATATATATATATATATATATATATATATATATATATATATATATATATATATTATATATATATATATATATAATATATATAATATATATATATATATATATATATATATATATAAGAATTTAAGTTTCGATATTGATATATCAATTATTATATCGATATATTCATATATTAAACTTATATTTATTATATATTATAATATAACCGTATATATATATCGCTATATATATATATTATATATATATATATTATATATATATATATATATATATATATATATATATATATA
>SEYY01004989.1:242500-255000 GCA_009176605.1 Armadillidium nasatum | reverse complement strand
GCCAATCACTCTACCGTTTGAGCCACGGTAGACGTACAGTCGCATTTTAAAAATTCAAACGGTATCTTGGATAAAGTTAGATACATTAATTTAGATTGTAAATTTATGATTACCTTTGATGTTGTAAACCTAACCTGAAATGGCTAAAAAAATATTTAAAATATTATAATTTTAACTTCCAGTAAATATTGAAGTATTTATTCAACAAATAGAGTTATGCATTTCACAATCTTATTCCTCATTCAACGTAAAGTTTTACAGATTTCAGGACTGAGTATGGGTTCACCAATTTCGTTCATTTTGAGTAACCTATTTATGGAGCTTTTTGAGGTAAGATTCTTGACGAATATTTTAAACACAGAATGTTTTGGGGTAAAATACGTGGATGATGTTTTAGCCGTTTTACCTGATCATTTTCCACCAGAAAGGACACTTTTGTATCTCAATGACTGAATTCAGATATTAAATTCACCTTTGAAAATGAAAATGAAAGACAATTACTATTTCTAGATGTTTTATTAATTAGAAATTACAATAATAAACTCACATTTCATATACATAGATAAAAGGACATTGGCAATGGCTATCCTTCCATCAATTCCACATAAAGTTTGGCATAGCTAAGGGTTTCTTTTTGAGAGCGTGAAAGATTTGTAGTAATTCCTATGTTGACCACGAAAAAGAGTTTATTTATAACGTTTTTAAAAATTTGAGCCATCCTAGGAATTTCATCTACACAGCTGTAAAGGAAAAGTTTTACTTTCCTGCATCTTCCGTTTCCGAAAACAAATTATTACGAAAAATACATGTCAAGATAGACAGAATTAATTAAGGAAAATTTACCTAATGAATTTACGTTGGTGCCCACAATACCTAACACTACATAGAGAATTTTATGTAGGATTAAACTTGATGATGCTCTTCAGTTTATTTTGGAGAGACCAAGGATTTTTCATAAGGAAATAGTTGACCAGGTATCATCTTTGCACAAACACAGAATAGACGTCCATAGTTTGAATTTGATTTCTCCTACTTCAGATCTTAACCAAAGACAGATGATGGAGGCTTTCTTTCATTTAAAAATGTTTCACAATTTCAATAGTCTTTCAGAGCAACCTTCATCGATTATTTTACTAATCTTTTATTATTAAATTTCCATATTTGCGAAAAATCTAATAATATAACTTAATATTTGTATTTTAATTTATGAATTTCAGTATTTTTAATTTATTTTCTTGTGTCTAATCTTGTATATGACAAGCACCTAAATTTTTTCCATCTTTTTTGTATATTATGTTTGGTTTTCCAGTATTGGGCCTGAATGAGGAGAAACGTGTGCTTTCTTGAAAAACTTGCTGGGTTTTATTAAATGTTTTATTTCTTTGGGTTATTTGGGTTTTATATATCGTATATATATATATATATATATATATATATATATATATATATATATATATATATATATATATATATATATATATATATATATATATATATATATATATATATATATATATATATATATATATATATATATAATATATATATATATATATATATATATATATATATATATATATATATATATATATATATATATATATATATATATATATATTATATATTGCGTATTGCAAACTTTAACAGTGAGTAGAGAAGGACAAAATAGACACATTTTATTTTATAGACATTTGTCAGCAAATGTTTTGTATACTAGATAGTGCTTATAAAGGTTAATTGTAGGTATGCAATGGAATATGGAACACCGATATGAAAACCTGACATTTTTAGTTCTCTACTATTATTTACATTAACTATTCGAAGTGTTTGCCGCCAACTCCAATGCACATGCAATACCTATGTTGTAGTTGACTGTCGTGTGTTTTCGAAGAGGCTTGGTACCTCGGCAATATCTGCAGAAGACACTGCAATTCTTGCTACGAGATCCTCCTCTGACTCGACAGGTGTGTCATAAATGAGGCTCCTCATATACCCCCAATAACAGAAATCAAGAGGATTCAGTCTGGACCATTCCGTCCGATCCATTGATTTGAAAATTTAACATCCAGGTAATTTCGTACGCCAATTTGAAAATGAACAGGGGCACCCTCTTGTTGATACCACATTCGTCTGCTGATAGCTAAGGGTAAAACCTCTAATAATCCAGGAGGTACTTCCTGAAGAAATATTCTATATGCATTTCCAGTGAGAGAGGTTGACAGAATGCATGGTCTAATAATGTGGTTATGCACAAGAATTCACACCGCAGCGTTGTTGATATCCATGTTGATGTATGACACGCCAGTTGTTTAATGTCATTCGTGATTGCTATGCAAATTGAACATACCATCACGTCTGAATACGCCTCATCTATGAACAATACGCATTCAGAGAAGTTTGCCTCATTTACCTCCTGATCCTGAAAAACTGCGCAAATTGCACTTTTGATTGGATATGAATGTAAACAACTATCTCTCAATTTACTCCACACTGTGGTATAATCTCCATTCCCCATATTTGCTGCAGGCCGCGAATGCTCGTGCGTGGGCGACAATGAATATGACGTATAAACTCTTCCTCAAAACTCTGACGCATCTCCCTTGGGCAACCGGAATCTACTCTGTTAACTACGAATGTTCCTGATTCATGCAATCGTCGGTGCAATTTTATGAACCTTTGAGGACCGTGAACATAACGATTCGGAAAACAATCTCTGTAAACCATTGATGCAAGTCTTGCATTGCCATTTGCAACTACATAAGCTATGTTCATGTCGGCCATTTCCACATTTGTTATATAATTCAAGTTGCCGGTTATGCAACACGATTACAAATGAAATTTGCTCACATTACGTACCCTACCTTACCTTGCTCTCCACCTATACTGAAAGGTTTGAAAACTTTCATTAAAACTAACACAAGTTATTTCCTGCAAACTATACATTTGCTAACACATGTGTATGATATAACATGTGCCTAATTTGCCTTTCCCTACACACTGTTAATTTTTGTACCTCTAATTTCAGTACACCTTGTATAAAAGGAATAAAATATCTTCACAACAAATTAGTTTCCATGTTACATAAACGTACACGAGAAAATGTTTACATAGATGACATAAATGTTTAAATGACATTCAAACTCTTCTTTATATGCCTTCGATGAGTCTAAGTCCATTAAAATCGTTTCCGAAGTCATTTAACTTGCTGATGGGAAGAAATCATTCCTACGGACTTGCTCTCTCTCTCACTTTCTCTCTTCTCTCTCTCTCTCTCTCTCTCTCTCTCTCTCTCTCTCTCTCTCTCTCTCTCTCTCTCTCTCTCACACACACACACACACACATGCTTTTCCTCTCTTTTATGGTTCTTTATTTCTCTCTCTCTCTCCCTCATTTTTCTTTCTCTTTCCCTTTACCGTCTTTTCTCTGATTTTCACTCCTATCTTTTATTTTCTTGGATATCTTTCCCACTCTCGTTTCTCAATCTGTTTATAAATCTATGAGACTTCCTACTATCAATATATATATATATATATATATATATATATATATATATATATATATATATATATATATATATATATATATATATATATATATATATATATATATATATATATATATATATATATATATATATATATATTAACACATTGTTACTCTTTTTTCTCTATCAGCAATTTTCGTCATTGAATTTAATAAGAACATTTAAAATTATATTCTTTGATAACTTAATGAATAACATTTCTAAACTTCTCTTTCTTTGACTATAGTATATGTCAAAACAGTTTTTCTTTGTTTCTTCAACTTTTTCATTAGGCGCGCCGTACTTAAGCAACTGTTTTGTTTTAAAATTTTGAGGGGCAGCATAAATATTTTTTCCTGTATATTCAGCTTATTTTTTTTACTTATATTATATAATATATATATTTTTTTTTTTTTTTTTTTACACATCACCACCACATATATATATATATATATATATATATATATATATATATATATATATATATATATATATATATATATATATATATATATATATATATATATATATAATATAATGTGTGTGTGTGTGTTTGTGAGTGTACGCACTTGTATTTATATCCTCTAATGGCAAAAGACCCCAGTCCTTTATATAATCTACAAGAAAGTGAATAAAATCAGTTTTGTAGTTAGATTAAAGGCCGACATGATCGTACACAAAGAGTACTCATTCAAGAAAGTGGAGAAAATAGAAAAAAGTGTTCTACACATTGCCATTACATATATATATATATATATATATATATATATATATATATATATATATATATATATATATATATATATATATATATATATATATATATATATATATACATATATATATATATATATATATATATATATATATATATATATATATATATATATATATATATATATATATATATATATATATATATATATATATATATATATATATATATATATATATATATATATATATATATATATATATATATATATATATATATATATATATATTATGAGAAGGAGAGTGGAGTGGTAAATGTGAAGAAAAATGATTCAGCTTAAGCCCTCATTTTATTCTTCAGATTTTCTTCTCCTTTCAAAAGAAAGCAAAGAAAAAAGCCTTTGTTTTGTTCAAGGGATTCTTGCGGTTGAGCTTTCACGTCTAATATATATATATATATATATATATATATATATATATATATATATATATATATATATATATATATATATATATATATATATATATATATATATATATATATATATATATATATATATATATATATATATATATATATATATATATATATATATATATATATATATATATATATATATATATATATATATATATATATATATATATGTAGGATGTATAAAAATATGTGTATGAATATAGGAATATATGAGTGATGAATGAGTACATGTGTCTGTGTTAAGCGTGTACATATTTTCCCATTTGTTTTCTTTTTTTTTTTCCTATAGACGTCATGTAATAAGAAATATTTCCCTTTTATCATGTATTGAAATCCTTTAAATTTTAACATTGCTTATTGAGGAGATAGAAAATAGGTTCCATTTTTTCTTTGTTTTTCAATATTATCATTATTTTTGGTTTCAATTTCCCTTCACACTTTTCCTTCTCTTTCCATTTAAGGGTGGATATTTTTTTTCTTCATGTTTATATTTATTTTTCGAACACTCAAATCTCTCTTCATAAGTTTTTAATTAAAAGATAATTAGACTGTTAGCATAAGCCTTATATAATTAGAGTTTTAAAGACATTTACATAAAAAGCCATTATCAAATTTAAATTATTTTTCTTATAGATCTTTTAATATTATAGATCTTCTATAAAGTCTTATAGAGTTATTAAAATGTTAAAATTTCCTCATTCAGATTAGTAGAAAGATTAGATACTTCATTTCAAAAACTTGAGGAAAGAAAATCATGGAGATTTAGTGAAAGTAGTTTTGAACTTTAATAAGTGGTTCCTCAAAACTTGTACTTTAATCACTGCTAAGTACTTTCAAACTATTATTAATGAGGTTTATTAAGAAAGGACAGAGATGAGATTACAGAATATTAAAAGAGCTATATCTTTCAAGCAACTGGTAAGTATACTTTTTTAATATATATATATATATATATATATATATATATATATATATATATATATATATATATATATATATATATATATATATATGTGTGTGTGTGTGTGTGTGTGTGTGTGTGTGTGTGTGTGTGCGTGTGCGAGTGCGTGTGCGTGTGCGTGTGCGTGCATAGATTGAAATTCGTCAGTTCAATGACTGTTATTACATTAAGTACTGAAATTAACGGTAAAATCAATAATAAATTTAAGAAATTAGCATCAACAAAGAATAAATAAAAAGAAGGTAGATAGATAGATAGATAGATAGATAGATAGATAGATATTTATATATATATAGATAGATATATAGATAGATTGATAGATAAATAGATAGATAGATAGATAGATAGATAGATAGATAGATAGATAGATAGATAGATAGATAGATAGATAGATAGATAGATAGATAAATTGAGAGTTTGTTAGAAAGATAGGTAGATAGAAAGATCGATAAATGGAGACAACAAGAGAAAATTATATTTATGAATAGCTACACTCTTTAACTACAAACAGTTAACTCCAAATGAAATTATTTTTCCCCTAAAAGAAAAATCATTTAAAAAAAAAATGAATGACATTATTTTCTTCAATGGCATCTAATTCACTACTATTAATCGTTTATGAGTTGTAATTAAATCCCAACTTCTGCATAACGGTAATGGAGATATTTCCTGAAATTTCTTAATTCAATTTAATCTCGAAAAGCGTTTTTTTTTTTTTAATTAACAAATTGATGATCATGATAATATTAAATGAATCTCTAAAACATATTTAATAGTAGTTTGTTTTTGTTTTTTTCTACAAAATTTTTGATTATTATGAGTTCTGATAATTATTGGGATTTACTAACTTATTATGTTAAATAAAACAATTATTAAAAAAAATAAAATAAAAAAATAATATTTTTTATTTCCTGATTTTGCTCCTAAAGTTAACATTTAAGTTAAATATATTTGAAGTTAACTTAGTCTAAACATTAAGTTAAAGTTTATTTTCATAGCGTCTGGAGTTAAAAGCTATGTTACTTGTTATTATTTTTTAATATTTTATTATTATTATTATTATTATTATTATTATTATTATTATTATTATTATTATTATTATTATTATTATTATTATTATTATTATTATTATTATTATTATTATTATTATTATTATTATTATTATTATTATTATTATTATTATTATTATTATTATTATTATTATTATTATTATTATTATTATTATTTTTATTATAAATTAAGATAAATTAAATTTAAAAGTTAAGCTCTATTTTAATTTTAAATAGGTTTAAATTACATTTCAAAAGTTAAAAACAAATACTTTACCAAAATATTCAATCTTTTTAAAATGAAAATAATAAACACAGGTCATAAATAGGATTGAAGACTTATTAAATATTCAATTTATTATTGCTAAAATATAACTCGTAATTAACAAATTAAATGGAAGGATATTTAGTAGTATTTAAATATAGGTTTTTGAATATATGTTATTTTTTTCATTTAAACAATTTAAAATATGAAAATAATAATAATAATAATAGTAATAACAATAATAATAATAATAATGATGATAATAATAATAATAATAACAATAATAATAGTAATAACAGTAATAATAATAATAATAATAATAATAATAATAATAATAATAATAATAATAATAATAATAATAATAATAATAATAATAATAATAATAATAATAATAATAAAAATAAAAATAAGGACAATAATATAATAATAATAATTATAATGATAATAATATAATAATAATAATAATAATAATAATAATAATAATAATAATAATAATAATAATAATAATAATAATAATAATAATAATAATAATAATAATAATAATAATAATAATAATAATAATAATAATTCAAAATCCTAAAATTGTTATTCAGAAAACGAAAGTATTTTATTAATGGAAGTATTACATAATTTTTATAATATATAATTTAGTATTTGGAAAACAACAAAAAGTTCTCATTGATTTACAAAAAAAAAAAAAAAAAAAAAAAAAAAAAAAAAAAGTTAATTTTTCAAATATCTAAACAGGAGCTGCTATTTTCAACACTATTATACATTCTAGCCATCGAAATAATATAAGTATCAGTGTATATTAATAATTTTATTAATAAAATAAAATGATATTTATTAATATAATATTTATTTTTATTTGTATATTAAAGATTTTTTTAAACTAAAAATAATAATAATTAATTTATTATTTACATAAGTATAATTCTAAAAAATAAAAAGAGTATTTATAAAAATAATATTAATATTAATGGTAATAATAATGATGACAATGACACTTACAGTAATAATAATTAATAAAAGAGAATGAAAAACAAAAATAATAATAGTAATAATAAAAATGAAATTAATACTAGCAACAACAGTTGAATTGGAAATGAAATAATTATTATTGCAGTATTAATAATAATAATAATAATAATAATAATAATAATAATAATAATAATAAAAGTAATAATAATAATAATAATCATAATAATAATGAGTTATAAAAATTATGGTAAAAATAATAATAATAATAATGATTATTATTATTATTATTATTATTATTATTATTATTATTATTATTTTTATTATTTACCACTATTATTATTATTATTATTATTATTATTATTTTTATTATTTACCACTATTATTATTATTATTATTATTATTATTATTTTTATTTACCTCTATTATTTTTATTATTATTATTATTATTATTTATTACAAATGCTCCAAAATTAAAATTTACAGATAAAAAGTTAATTATTTTTTTAAGCATAACATATGTAAACTAATTAAAGTAGACAAATTGCTTTAAATTATATTTAATATTCAAAATACATACAATATTAAAAGGGTAAAAATTATTAAACTTAAGCGAAAAAAAAAAGGATAAAATTCAAGAAAAAAAGTCTACGGAAAATGCAACCACAATTTTATTTAATGAAAAAAATACAAACTTGTTTTAAAATGTTCGGAGAAAGTTAGAATTGATTAAAAATTATAATGAATGTGTCAAATTGAATATGATAATCTATATATATATATATATATATATATATATATATATATATATATATATATATATATATATATATATATATATATATATATATATATATATATATATATATATATATATATATATATATATATATATATATATATATATATATATATATATATATATATATATATATATATATATATATATATATATATATATATATATATATATATATATATATATATATATTCACAACAGTCAATGGCTTTCATTTACTCTTAGTTCTCATGATCCATCTACCACTTTCCTATCCAGAACAACCTTGAGAAGTTGGTGCATCTCACTACTTGTATCCCAGACCGTCTTGGTGATGAACCAACATATTCGATCTTTTCTTAACCTCTTACACTTTTCCTGACACTGTTAAACTTTTTCCTCCTCTGGGTTCATCCGATCACCTTATCTCTGTATCTTGTCCTGTCTCTTCAGGACTTTCACAAGAGCGGCCCCCACCATCGGCGAGGGGACGTTTCTGGTATTTTGGTGCCACTAACTGGATTTTTAATATAATAAAATAAACCTCAAAGGAAGTCAATGGGGTTTTTAAACATATAAGGTTTTGTTTAAAATTTAAGAATTTAAATCAAATTAACATATGTTAAAAAATAGAATGAATCCATGTTAATTTGCAATGTTTTCACCACTCACATACATATAGATATATATATATATATATATATATATATATATATATATATATATATATATATATATATATATATATATATATATATATATATATATATATATATATATATATATATATATATATATATATATATATATATATATATATATATATATATATATATATATATATATATATATATATATATATATATATATATATATATATATATATATATATATATATATATATATATATATATATATATATATATATATATATATATATATATATATATATATATATATATATATATATATATATATATATATATATATATTAATTGCTGTTATGTTCTGGGACGAGTAACAAGAGAATGATCAGCCCTAACACGGAAGTAACAAAACAATGATCGAATTCAGCTGAACGAGTTAATATCATGAAATAGAACAAAAAAGAAAGGAAAGAAATGACAAACAGACGAGTACGGCAATGAAAATATTTGAATAATTAAGAAATTAGAAGATTTTAATAATTTATTTCGTTTGAAGATTAACACAAATATTCAAACATATATATATATATATATATATATATATATATATATATATATATATATATATATATATATATATATATATATATATATATATATATATATATATATATATATATATATATATATATATATATATATATATATATATATATATATATATATATATATATATATATATATATATATATATATATATATATATATAATTGCGTCGAGAATAGGTTAAAAACCATTAATTAAAACCTAATTACATGCCAAAAATGTAGACTTAAAAAACTTCTACGAACAACAGAAAAAGAAGGAATGATAAGTTAAATAAAACATAAGAGCCAAAAAGAGAAAGAAAATAAGAGTAGAAATAAATAAAAATCAATAGAGAGAGAGAGAGAGAGAGAGAGAGAGAGAGAGAGAGAGAGAGAGAGAGAGAAAGAGAGAAAGCGAAAGAAGAAAGAGAGAGAAAGAAAGAAAGATAGAGAGAGAGATAGAGAGATGCAAAAAGACCTGAGAAGAGAAAGCCTAAATTTTCCATAGAAGTCTAAAGTAGCGATTCGGAGTCATGTTTATCAAGAAACAAGTTTCTAATCCTGCTTCCTAATTAGCTTTTCTCCCGACTTAATAGAGGCATATTTTGCTTCACGAATGACGTCTATAAGTCAGTGACAAGATAGACTCTTTGTTGTTTGTAGGGGAATCACTTGTCGTTGGATATGTAAAAAGGAGAAGTAGCGTTGTAGTTTTAAAAAAAAGGTTTTAGATGATTACTACTTGGGTTTATTTTTATTTAATTCTTTTTTTCATATATTTGCATTTTTTTTAATGCGATCAATTTTATTTATTTATTTATTTATGTTTTTTATGTTACTTTTTTTTCAGTAATTTTTCAATTTATGAGAAAGAAGCATCTTTAGTATAAAATAACCAAAATAAACCAATTTCAAATTAAAAAAGCATATAATAATAATAACAAGGATAATAATAGTAATAATAATAATAATAATAATAATAATAATAATAATAATAATAATAATTTTTATTACCACTGCTACTACTATTACTATTATTACAATTGAAAAAATAATTAATAATAATAAAATAAAATTTTAAAACTCTTGATTATCCGTATTTGATTTTTATCAAGTACTGTTTATACTAATAATAACAAGACAAAAATCACAATAATAACCAACTAAATCACAAAATTTGTGATTCATATTCGCATTTACATCCTTTAATGTTTTTAATAAAAAAATATAATTATTTATCAATAATCATTTCGTTGCCTGTCTTAATTTTTGACTTGTGTCACAAAAACTCATTTTATTCCATAAGTTTAATTAAATATTCGATTTCTTTTGTTCATTCTTGATTTACGATAAAAATTCAAGCAAATTTCTTTCTCACTTTTTTTTCAAAAGCATTTATAAAAATTAAAATTCTTTTTACCATCTTAACCATATCTCAGACACAAATACGGTATCCATAAATACAAACACAATCCATAAACATAAACACAAACTATAAACACAAGGGAAGTCAAAATCTTATATTTGACAAGCTCTCTACTTGGCTTAAAAATATCCATATCCATCCACCTTTTCAATTCAAATTTGCAAAAATATAGTAAAGTCTTATATAAATAAGGTACTCCAAACACTGTTAGCTTTATGATAAACAAACCTTCACACCCAAGAAGATTTTCCTCACTATTTTGAACTTCTCTTCACCATTTTACTATAACTTTAGATCAATTCTCGTATAAAATATCTGGAATCTCTCATTCTCCACAGTCATTGGGGTGTCAATTCATTGTTGTGCTTTTCATTACATCTTTTTCTGTCGCATTCTGAAATACTTAAATTTCACAATTTTTCTTTTATTGAAACTTGCTAATCTAAAGGCTTTTATTACGTTTCATATTATTTATTTATGAATTTATCTATGTATGTATACATCAATCAATCGATCTATCTTTCTATCTATCTATCTATCTATCTATCTATCTATCTATCTATCTATCTATCTATCTATCTACCTATCTATCTTTCTATTTATCTATCTCTCTATGTATCTATGTATCTATGTATCTATATATATATATATATATATATATATATATATATATATATATATATATATATATATATATATATATATATATATATATATATATATATAATCCTAATGCAATATTTAGAACATTTTTAATTTTAATTTCCGGAGAGTCAAGCCACTGCGGAAAGGTCAACTCATTGAGAGAACATCATATTATGTTCCTTTCGTACACATTTTTCTTTTTTTTTTTTTTATATTATTTATATATATTATATATATATATATATATATATAATATATATATATATATATATATATATATATATATATATATATATATATATATATATATATATATATATATATATATATATATATATATATATATATATATATATATATATATATATAATATATATATATATATATATATATATATATATATATATATATATATATATATATATATATATATATATATATATATATAT